>CM039309.1:2161757-2332000 GCA_022316695.1 Camellia oleifera
CAACATTCTGATTTGAGGCCTCATCAAGATTGGACTGACGGTAATTGGGTGGTCCATTTGAGGGTATGGTTATCAGTATGCTTTTATTTTCCTTAACTGTGTACTTTCTGCGCAAATCTTTTTCATAATCCAATTTATTGTCTACTATGCTGCGTACTTGGGTTCTTTTGCAGGGTCGAAAGTTATGATAATTAAATGAAGTGTGAAAGGTTATTCATGCAAGCTTGCAACCTTAAATTGCAGAGAAGATGTTCAAACAACATCGATAAATCATTAGCCAAATTTTATTGGAATTGATGGTCTTAATGGTTTCAGTAGCTGAGCCGATAGGTGCAGCATTTTACTTACTAATAATTAACCGACGCCTCTGGAATGATATGCTGAAACTTGGTTGCTCTTGTAAATTTGGTGTCTAGATATATCTCAAGTTGTGTACAGCTATCAGCCCTTTTGTGATCAGAGTATGTACTTCTCACAACAGTTTAGCCCTAGGATGGGAAGTTTTTAGAATATGGCATGAGTATTGCTCAAATCTGATTTTGGAAACAAGTTTAGGCCAAGTAGGGGATTTTTTATTTCTTATATGCAGCTATACTTTGCTATCACTTCTGCATTGTTCTTGTGAAAAACAGGAAAGAAGTTGTCCATAACTTAATATTCAAGAAAATGTGAAAACATATGAAAAATGAATAGGAGCTTGAGAGGTTCCATTACAAATTACCGTGGCAACTAGGAAGCATGTTTCCTTTCACCTAAAATATGTCCCTTGTTTTCTTTACGTTATATTTGCAACTTGGATATGTCAAAAAAAAAATTGTACTTATATATACTAATTTTTTAATGTGTAAACTAAACAAAAATTAGATTATTTTGTGAAAAATACATATTCATCCCCCCCCCCCCCCCCCCCCAAAAAAAAAAAATTCTTAAGCTAGGCAAACAAAAGAAAATAATTTTGTTTCATTTCATTTTCTTTCCTATTCCTTTTTCTTTTTTTTTTTTAAAATAAATGCAAAATTCAAACCTAATGCTAAGAACTTAAAGGCTAAGTTAGGATTATGGATTTGTATGGAAATTTTTGGAGTTAAAAAAAGGGGGAGGGGGAAATTACCCGTCTGTGGCAATTTCACAAAATTGTTACAAATAGGTAGAAAAATTTATAATTTTAATTTTAATATTGATAAAATTTAGCACTAATTTGTATTTATTTTTCAAGTTTTACCTTGTTTTAAAAAGGGTAACTGACCCATAAATCCCATAATGTGGAATTTGAAATTGATCAGTCCCATATTTTAATTTGAACACACAGAGGTCCTTTTATGTTTTGTTTTACATTTTTGTCCTAATGAAATGGATTTTTTGTTTTGGGAAATAATGGTTCACTGATGGGTGTAGATGTAACATTATGAAAAAATGCAATATAGTGTTTTTGTGATTTGGGCTGACTCACATTTGGAATGTGGCCCACATTTAGTCATAACACAGACATTGGTTTAGTTCCCCCTTCCTACATTTGCAGGTGTTGGCGTTTGAAAAACTGAAGTAGTGTACGTGCTTCTAGTAATTAGGGTTTTGCAAGGTAATTTGTGAGGGCCTAATCGCAGATTGCAGCAATCCATGTTTGGGAAAAGTCATTAACCACACGTAGTGCAGGTTGTGGATGCGATCGGTATTGTAACGGAGTGCGATCATCAAGGTCACGAAATTTGTGGCGGAATGGAAGGGAGGGGGTTGTGATTTGTTGTAAATTGTGTGATTACTGTGATTGGATCCCAGATTTGGCGATGTAGATATGCAATGAAAGCATGGAAGTGTACAACAACACAATAACCCCAATTCCAATCCAATCTGTAGCGTCAAACGTAACGTCGTAGTTCAGTGGCGAGGGTTGGTGTAGGGGGCGACATTGATACGTGTGTTTGGTACTGCATTCAAGATTTGCCAATCCAAATCCGATGACGACTTCGCGCCACAGTAAGTGTCCACATCTGTCATTTCGATTTTGTGAACAGTATTAGTTTTGAATGTGTTGTCATGCAATATTTTACATGTTTAGTGTCTGGTGTGTAAGTGTTGGTAGTGATGGGGTTTTGGAAATGAGAATGTGTTGTTGTTTAATATTACAAGAATTTTGCGTGTGCTACTGGTGTTTTGGGTATTGGGTTTTTTGATTGGTGGGTGTAGTATAGATGTATGGGGTGTGGGATGTGGTTACATGGAGAGGGGAGTGTGTGTATGGGTTGTCGCCGTGGGCTGGTGGAATTTGTTGAGAGGAGAAAGTGTGTGTTTTGGGAGCAGGGGTTTGAAGTGGCATGTGTGTTCGTGGTGTGAGAGTGTGGTGCTCTTGGTGTTGTGATGTTAATGCGCGTGGACGTTTCTTTGTTCATATTTATTTGTGAATGTGTGTTTGTGTTGTTGTTTTGTTGTATGCATTAAGAACAAAATGTGGTAGTTAGTTGGGTGTGCGTGCACACACACGCCATGGTGTCATGTAGTGGTGTTGCGGTTTGCACCGTATGTGTGTCCACTTTGTTGTCGGTATGTAAGGTGTTTTTGTGGGGTGTGGGGAAGTGAGGTGCGTTATGGTTGTTGTATCTGTGTTGTAGTAATATTGTGGGGTGTCCTGGCATGGCTGTGCGTGAATGTGTGTTGGTGGCATTCGTGAATGAAGGTGGCAATGCATGTGTTGGGGCGTATGATATGTGTTTACGTAATTGTGTTTGTTAATGAAGTTAGATGTCCTTGCAGAATGTGTAATGTGGACTGAAATATGAAGTGTTTTTTGTTTGGTTTTGTAATCCAGAAGGTGTGATCACATCGAGCCCGTGTATACGTTCAAGAGATAGAACCCGCTTCTATGTTGTTCCTGGGTCACCGTCAAAGAAGATTGGTCCAAGGATTCAAGGGCGTATATTGTTTAAACAAGTGAAACCAATCAGAAGTGTACCTGTAGCCGTGGAACCTCGAAAAATGCGATTAAATTATAGGTCCAACATCGCAGGGATCGTGAAAATTGTATCCACATCAGGATTGACAGAGGCCCATCATGTCCACCTACGGAGGACCCCATTCTGGTTGATGTTTGAAGCCATTTTGGAGAATGATCTAAAACAGCACGACTTCAGAAAATGTGATGAGTTAGTGTTTAAATTGATACAGACCTACGTGCTGGATACTGGTTGTTTTCATGTTGGAAATAGCAAGTTGACGTTGAGGGACAGCGACATGAGACTGATATTTGGCTTGCAATGTGGTGGTCATCTGTTACTGATGACTCCCGGGCCTCTGCCACCGTTTGACTTCATTCAACGAAGATTTGAATCAGAGAGCCGTATTAGTTTGAAGCTTATGAAGACCCTTTTCTGTGACGTAGTGCGAGGCACGTCTGCGAAAGATGTTGAGGATGCCGTTAAGTTGATAACGTTGTATGTTTGCGTGAAATTGTTCTTCTCGACATCGGGCGAATCTGTGAGCTGGACATTAATTCGTGTTATAGATAAATTGGATTCAATGCAATTATATGATTGGACTGGTGCGATACGGAGTGCGCTGTTAGGATCAGTGAAAGAGTTCCATTGTACACCTGGAAAAGTTACTGGATGCGTCGTTGTACTGCTAGTAAGTGCAACGTCTGGTTATATTTGGGTTAGGTTTTGTATGTGGGTGTACTGTGTTATGAAATGCATGGTCATATTTGTTTTTTGTTTTTCTGATGCAGTATTTCCTATGTGAACACACGACGTTGGTAGTGGCTGACAGGCCCGGAGTGTTTCCTAGATTTCTGAAGTGGAATGTTGGCACATTATTGGCGAGGCTGCGAAGTGTGACGTTGGATGATGTTGACAAGTTTGAGGTAATCCGCCACTTTTGCGCCTTATGTATGGTGACATTTAGCGTGGTTTTTTGAAGCGTATATGCGTTTGTGTGTAATTATATGGTTGTGAAATGTATGAGCAAGTGCTACAAGGTAGACTACAAGTGTCAAAGTACGAAAGGGACCAATTGCTTAATGGGAATAACGTAGTGGACGGTAATGATGATGACTTTGTAGATAGGATTGACATGATTGATGACGTACACAGAGATGAGAAGACAATAGACACAAAGAAACTCGTTATGAATGTGATTGCCGGAGGAGCCCAATCTGGAATGCAGGTAAAGGCACAGTTGGCAGATGAACTACCAGTGGGTAGATTGAAAAGGGTAGCTGAAACGGGAAAGGGTAGAGTCAATTTTATGACAAATTCTGATGGGTCATCGGTTGCAACCACCTTTGAGAATGCACACCAAACAATTTTTGTTCTACAATCGGAGAACAAAAGTAAGGATTTTGTTATTGCCAAGTTGGAGGAGCAGGTTTCAAAACTAACGAGTGCACTTGAGCAGCAAGCCTCGAATATGTTTGTTGGGTTCAACAGTTGTCTGAAGGTGAAAGATGATGAAATAGCACGCATGGCAGGTGTTATTAGTGATATGAGGAGCACCATAATCGGCCTTGAAGAGAAACTCGCTTCCTTGGATGCACATCCCACTGGAGAAGGTGCACGTAGGGGTGACACCGAGGACGAGACAGACTCATTTGCCTTTGTGGATGCGGAAAATGCAGAGGTGCTAATCCATGATGTTACACAGATAGCTATGTGTTGAGACAGTGTTGGGATTGGAAATCGGAAGGAAATAGGATTGGCAAGTGGGAAAGTGTTGTAGGCAGAAACGTTTGCTCCTGATGGTGGGAACCGAAAGGAATTGCAAATGGTAAGGGGAAATGCTGCTGAGGCCTCAGTAGGATCTGCTTTACAAAACTCATTTGTCAAGAAAATCAAAGAGAAGGTGAGGCGAGAAAGGAAGTTGTCGGAATTTGAGTATTTTATGCTTCGGGGGTGCCTTCGTCGAGTGGATGGAAGTGAGGGGTAGCGTGCAGTTAGCAAGGGTGGTATTAACTTTAATATTAATTTATGTGATGAAGTTGAAGTTGTTAACGAGGTTGATGAGGTTGAATAACCAGTTTGCAGTGTGGAAATTAGTGAAAGAGGATGTGAAACGTAAAATTAGCACAGCGTACGAGCGGGATGGAGACGAGCAAGTCGCGATTTACTATTTTTTTGTGTTTTTTTATTATTTTGTTATGTGGTTATCTTTGTCTAATGTGTGGTCATTTTTCAATGCTGTCATATGGACCGGTGGCAACAGAGATGTGTTTGTTTACTTTTCTGACATTAAAAATTTAGTCTGCTATTCTGTAACTAGGGGAAATGTAAGTGTCTTACAATTACATGAATTCCTTGTACATACGATATAGATGTACACTGTGGGACCTTGTTTCAAACGTTTGTTGTGTCGCATCTCTTAATGTTGTAGTGTCAGGATAGTGAATATACTGTCATGGTAGTGAATATTTGGCCTAAACGTGTAGCTGGTTGGTAACAAGTGGTTGATGCGTGCACAAAGCTTTTGGTGAGCAAACAGAATATGCTTGCAGCATGAGTGGTTTCCCCGGAGAAGTCGTACTTTTTCAATGGCATATGTGGAGTTGTAATTATGGTATTAGGGTATGTTGTTGTTGCTTGAAGTTGTGGGCATGTCATGGAACGCAGGATATGGTGGTGAACGTAAGTGATACATCAAGGGATTGATACCTAGAGGCCAACTTCCGCGCATGCGTTGATTGTAGATACTTACATTTCCCTATATGCCACAAAGGACATTGGACGTTAGTGGTGTACGATACAGAAGATAGGTCGTGGAAACATTACAATCCACTTATGTCATGCACTGGTTCGGAAGACATACATTACAATGTAGCATCAATGTTGGTATGTTTTTCTGGAAACTGTTACAGTAACAAGGCGCATTTTGTTAATTTTCTGTAAAGTCGTGTTTGCATATGTCAATGGGGAGGCGTTATGTGAGACTTGGTTGTTGGTTAATGTAACAAAAACGAAATGTGTTGGATTACATTCGGCGAACGTGCCAGGCGGCCGCAGAGGATGCAATTGTTTGTACCGAAGACGGGAACATGGTGCTAGAAACAGTAAATGATTGTCCACAACAGCGAGCAGATGCGTAAGTAATCTGAGTTTTCAAATTTTTTTCCTGTTACATTGGCTGCTAATGTTGATGACTTGTTTTTGACTGTGTGTTATGTCCATCCAAGGCAGACTTGACTGTGCAATCATCGTTTGTTACATAATGCGGCAATATATACACCATGTCAGGATCCAGAAGGCAATAGAAGGTACTACTTGTATCAGTGCACGTGCAATTATGGTAGAAGCTTTTGTGAATGACCCACAGAAAGGGCTGAAAGACATGGGATGCAAATAATGTGACTGGCGTTGAACCGTTATGTTCTATTTTGTGTTGGACCTTTTTGTTTTGTGTGGACATGGTAATTGTCAAGCTGTGATGATACATTTGCTTCATATTAAAATTGAACTAGTGGTTTTTTTTGGAGTTACCGGTCCAATGTGTCCGGGTTATATGGTCAATTTCCTGTCGACAAAATAATTTTTTTTTTGTGATAATGTTTATGGTTATTTGGATTTGTTTCTTTTCCAATCAACTTTGTTAGTGTTTGTTTGCTTGACTAGTTGTTAATCAGATGATGTGGTTTTTGTGATGTAAAAAATGAAACCAGTACATGCCATAGTCCATGAACTTATCCAGGTTGATGTGATGTAAAAAATGCAAACAGTACTTGCCACAGTTTATGAACTTATCCAGGTTGACATCCGTACCAAAGGCAGTAGTTTGGAGAGTATGTAATGTGGAATGTGTAAAGTATACTTGTAGTGGAAGTCAAGATTATGAACGCAGTTGTAACCTGGTTATGACTTTGTTGTGAATGAATGCGGTTGGAATGTAGTTGGTGTAGGCTTGTGTATGTAGTTTTATTGATTGTTTCTCGATGCTGGACATGAATGTGGCAAACCCACAAATGCATGTAAGTTGTTAACCATCTGTAAGGTTACATTTTTATTGAATCCCCGCAGTGGGTGTCATTCCTCCATGTTTAATGGCCCGTTTGCGTTTGAATAACATTCCCTCCATGTGCAATAGCGTGTTTGTAGACACCCCATTTTTGATTGACCTTAAGACTCAGACGTCACCGATTGAGCGCTTGGTGATGTTGCATATTGTGCTCGTTTTGAGGTTGCGGAGTCTCGGCTGCGAGCCTTGCCTCCGGACTTTCGGACTCTTTTGTGCTTTGCCTCAGTTTGCGAACCAGGCCCTGTTTTCTTTGTTTTCTCTTCCCGAAAGGAGGGAGAGGTCTCGTAGATCATCTCTCAGTGGTCGTAGGCTACGTTTCGTGGTCGTAGGCCATTTTTCCCGTTTGGAGCCCGATTCTCGATTTTCGGAGCCGTCAGCCGTGTGCCGCGGTTCGGGACCGCTTAACTACCTCCGATTGCTCCGGTTTTTGGCACACACCTTGTTTCCTCCCTTTTGAGGGACACTGTGGCCCGAGAGACCACCTTCGTGGTCATACTCCACTTCCGGTGCCTAACAACCTGCTTTCGGGGCCCCGAACTGCGCGTTTTGGCCCCCGAACCTTCGTTTTGCATCCGTCTTGGTCCATTTTTGGCAAGGACCTTATTTTCATAGTTAGAAAGGTTGTAGGAGGGTGGGAGACCAGCAATTTTTCTGAAAAATCACATTTTCTCTTCATTGCTCTTCGTCGCCCGTTTCTCTTACTAGAAAGTTGGTTTTTCCCATTCCCAGGCCACTTTTTCTGACTTTCCACCATACCATTGTGTTGTACACACCTGGGAGGCCACCAATCTTGGTAAGCCGACCAGTAATTCCTCTTGACTCTTTTGAACCCCTCTAAAAAGCTGGTTTTTCTTTCTCCTAAACCACATTTTCTGGTTTTTCTCCACACAACTGTATTGCTCTCATCTGGGAGGCCACCTTTCTGGGGTGGCTGACCAGTAATTATTCTTGCCTCTTTTGACCCCTGGCCGGCCGGCCACCTGGACCTTTTGAACCTGGTCGGCCAGGTTTGTCTCTTCAGGTGCATTCCAACTGTGCCAGCTGTTTTGCACCAGATCCACTGCTCGAGGGTTTGTTCTTGTTTTTGGTTCAGTTTAGGTGGTTTTTACCCCCTTTGCTTGGTTTCAAGGTGGTTTGGCCCCTTTGGTCAAGCTTCCTTTAGAAGCTTTGAGCCCCCTCTCTTGGCTTCTCCAAGAAGCCTCATCTCTTTCCCTCTATATAAACAACCCTCAACCTCCATTTGCAAGGGTTAGAAAAACCAGCTGGAGCATTTGCATACAATCCTCCATATCTCTCTCATCCAAGCCTCAAAACACCCTTGTCCTTGCACCATTTACACACCAACTCATAGTCTACCACCTCCATCATCTATTCCAATACATTGGAGGTCATTTGCAGAGGTTGAAAGCTCACCAACTTGGTCCAGAAGCTGCTGGAGGTCGGCTCTACAAGGGTAAGTCCTCATTTCTCACTTTTTAACCTTATTTTGCTTCATATCTTAGCCCCTTTTGCTTGCATTTTTGGGTTCCGAGCTAAACTGGAAAATATCTTATTTTGAGCTCCTCTTCAACTTTGTTTAAGAAAACTTTGCTGTTTGAAGTCATCTACTCCTCCTTTGTGCTTTATCTCTCTTTTAGGGCTTATATTGCATGATATATTAGCCTTATTTGTGAGCATTTCTGGGATTCGACCTAAACTGTAAAGTATCTTATTTTGAGCCCCTCTTCAACTTTGTTGAAGAGCTCTTTGCTGTTTGAGGCCATCTACTCCCGCTTTGTGCTTTATCTCTCTTTTAGGGCTATTTTTGCATCATATTTTAGCCTCACTTGTGAACATTTTCGAGATTTGATATAAACTGGAAAAAGTCTTGTTTTGACATCCTCTTCAAGTTTGGTTAAGGTCCCATTTCTGTTTGGGGTCATCTTCCCTCTATGCATGCTTAATCTCTTCATGATTAGGGCTATGCATTAGAGCTCTTGCATTGGCGATGGCTTGGCCTTTTAGCCACTGAAATCCAGTGGATTTTCAGTAGCTTAGGTGTATTCTTGAAGGCCAAAATCAGAAGGGGGTGACCCCCTCTCTCATTGACTTGTTTGATGATCCTTTTGGCCTTTCGAAGGGACCCTATTTTGCATGCATTGAAGTCACTTTCCAGGCCTCATTCTGAAGGTTTTGAGGTCTGCCTTGGCTCTGTCCGAGGCCCTTTTGGCCATATTTTATGTCTATGATGCATGTGTAGAGAAATCCCATTCAGGGTCTTTCAAAGAGACCTTTCTTTGCATGTTTCCGAGACCGATTCCAGGGCCTATTTGGTGGGTTTTAGGGCTGTCATAACCCGTTTCCAGAGTTGGTTTGGTCTTGCTAAGTGTTTATCTTATATGTGCTTAATAACCCTTTGTATGGCCCTCTAAAGGAATTCATCATTTTTGCATGTGTTGGCTGCATTTTAGAGGTTATTTGGGCATGTTTTGACATGTTTTGTTTACTAATTTTTGCTGGTTTGATGAGTTCTCATACACTTCATATACATGCCATGTAAACCATGTTTGCTAGTCAAGGTTGCATGCTATTTTAGTCTATCATGCTAGCATCTTTTGGCCATGCCTTAAACTGGAAATGTGCATGTTTTGGGACTGCCTTGGCTCTGTCTTTGTGCTTCATATTCAAATAATGCTTGCTTTGCATAGCTGTAAGTCAATACATGTGTCTAGTTTTGAGTTTCGGGGCTTATTCCATGCATTGGGTGTCATGTTTCCATGTCTCGGGACCACTTTGCATATTGTTTCAGAGCTGTCATTTATGCCATTGCATGCCATCTTGTATCCTTTGCCATGCTTTGGTAGAGTTGCATGTTGTGCCTTAGGTTCGGTCCTCGGTTTGCGTGCATGTGTGCACACATTTCGGTTATCTCATTTTCATCTTATGGCCACTGATGTGGGTGTGGCTGAGGTACCCTCATGTTGGTGTAAGTCCATCGAGCATTGTGTATGCCATTCCATAGCATTGCGTATGCTAGGTTGCATGTTATAGCATTGTGTATGCCATGTTACATCGAGCATTGTGTATGTCATTTCATAGCATTGCATATGCTAGGTTGCATGTTAGTCGCATTGCGTATGCCATCTCATTGCATTGTGTTTGGGATAGGAGTTAGCCCGAGCATGGGAAACGAGGGACTTTTCGTACTCCAAGTGACGAAACGTGTCTCAATTTTCGGTCGCCAACACTCCGGATTAACCATGATGGAGTCTCGGTCTTGTTGTGTTTATATGTGCATTCATTTCACATTGAGTCGTGCAATTCGACTCCTCGGTCATCATGCATCGAGATGCGTAATTAGTGGCACGAGGATCGAGGTATACATACATATGTGAAAATACTTTGCCATGTCCCTTTCTTGCTCTCTGTTGCAGCAAATCAGAAACCGGCAGTCTTTTGGAGCTTCGTGCAATATTCCGGGTTTAATTGTAAACAGAGGCTAATTGGGGTATTGCAATGGATTTCCGCGCAAGGCAACTCAAGCATACATCATTCATCATTCGGAACAGAGCTGAGGCGATCCATAGATTTACGTACTGGTTTACTGCTTTCCTAGTTAAATTTGTTAATTAATTAGGGTTTTGTATCTATTCGGACTGTACTATTTATTCGGACTGTATATTATTTATTCGGACCCTCCGAGCGAGGGCACAACTGTAATAAGTGTGTGTGTGTGTGTTGTATGTCTTCCAACTCCACGTCTTTCTCCCTTTTATTTACCAGCTTATGATGGTTAAATTAGGGCATATTTCAATTAGCATACAATATGATAGCATGTTTGCATTCATTCATCTGTTTTGCATGCACCAGGCTCGGCGCATCATACTAACTGCATTGTATTTCAATTCTGAACTGAATACGTGTTAGCTGTAGCATTTCACATGCCATCTTTAGAATAGCCGAGCCTATAGTTTGCATTTTGCATGTGTTGCATTAGGCATTTCAGCATAGTTAGGATCATGCATGGATTTCTAACATAGCTTTTGTTTTGGCTTGGAGTATTCGGTAAGTGTTTATGCTTTAGCATCCTTGCATGCGTGTGAGTGACTGCCATGATAGCATGCTTACCATGTGGCTATGTGCTTATGTGATATACCTGCCTGAATACCTATGGGTGAAGGTTGGGTTATTTGGATTGGAACAATTCATCGACTGTGAGTTTGAAGCCCACTAGATAGTGGCAAATCATCTTGTTTTCTAAACCCACCTGAGGGTGGCAAATCCGCATTTTAGCCTACTTGCGAGTAGCAAACAGTTTTCAAAAACAAACATGAAATGTTTCGTTCCAATTCAGACGATCCAGTCTATACTTGTATGCTGTGCGCATCACATAGTAATTCTAGGCTAATAACCGGTTTAAGAGCACATAATGTTTTCAAAACTCGATATCATGGTTAGTAGAGGCCGATCTTTGATCGGGCGAGCGGGGGTGCTCACGAAGTGACCTTCCTCAATCGTACCTAAGTTCCAGAGCCGAGACAACTTTGGTGATGACGGACACGTGGCCTTAGGCAACGAGTCAGGGTTTCCTAAATTCTCTCAAAATAAATATTTAGGTAGCGACTCTGTATCTGGCAAAGCAATCCATGTTTGGCACTTCTTTCAAAAAATTTGTTTTCAAAAAACGATTTGCCGGATTTGGACTCTTTGATGATTCATCGGTCTTGCATTGTACTCTGCGAGATTAGATACAGGACCGTGACATTGAGTCCTGAACTATAGTGAGCCCAAATGAACAAAACGGGATTCCCTCCTGGGACGTTCGAGGACGTCTACAGTGCTCGAACTTGTAAACGTGGTTAGTAACGAAGAAGGTAAATCAGAAAATCGAAAATCGCATTCTTGTATTGCGACGCTGTACTGTTTGTTTACTGGTTGGAATTGTGTGGGTGATATGATTAATGTTCAACGTATGAGATTATTCCAATTTTGGTGGTATAGCACAAGTCAAATTTGCAATAAAACATAATGTATTACAAATTCATGAAAAATGTATTCCAAAAGCAAACATAAAACTTTTTTTTTCACGTTAATTTGAAAACGAACTAACACATATGATTGGTAAAAACGGAAATTAAACGAAACCATAATAGCTTTGCAGAATGGATAGAAAATCCAACATCAACAACATAACACTAACCGTGAACCGAATTAGCCAAATTTGTGTTGTACGTAAAATTGAAACAGGACTAACACATATGTTTTGCAATGAGGGTAATGAAAAGTGAACATTAAAACCTAGTGCAATGGGTAGGTAATCCAACATCAAAACACCACACGTGAATCGGCCAACCACATTGCAATTTGCATATCAATTTTAAAACAAACTAATACCTATGCTTGTTAAGGACGAAAACTAAAAGAAAATGTAACGGCCTTGTGGTATGGGTAAGTATTCCAAAATTGAAACATAACACCAACCATGAATCAAAGTAAACAAATTTATTTTGCACGCCAAATTGAAAACGAACTAACACATATTATTGGTAACGACGAAAAATTAAAAAGAAAAAATAACACCAACCATGAATCGAACTAACCAAATTTATTTTGCATTCCAAATTGAAAACGAACTAACACATATTATTGGTAACGACGGAAATTAAAAGAAATATAAAAGCCTTGTGGAATGGGTTGAATTAAACATTTCGCTGCACAGCTTGTGAACCTATAATGGTTCGGTACATGTTTTCCTGTTGTGATTTCCCAAACGTCCGCAATGGCCACATCGGATCTATTGCACTTCTTCACCTTTCGACGGTATCCTCTTTTTCTTTGGCCTGTTGGGTGGTCGCCGTACAGTCAGAGGTAGAATACCATAATGTCCCGGAATAACCTGTGGTTTCTCAACTGTTGGTATCGGAAATATAGCTTGGGAGTATAATGATTGGTAGTTGGTGATGTGGAAATAATGGTCAACCAACGTATTCAAATCACTGCCGCTGTTGCAAATAGCGACCACTGCATGTTCGCATGGAAGCCCGTCAATCTGCCATTGGAAACATGAGCATGTACGCCTACCAATGTCTACCAGAACAGATGGGTGTGAGTGGACCTTGTACACGTCATTGTTAGACTGATTGACAGTCCATGATCTTCCTTTCTTGTATGCCATGTCTAGTTTGTACTCCATCTTCGAACATATTACACCAGCCTAGGAACTTGACGCTTCCCTGCGGTCGGACATCTGATTCATAATCTGTGTCCTAATTGCGTCAACCATTCGGGTGATTGGTAAATGGCGTGCTTCCTTTATCCAATTGTTAAATGATTCGGCAACGTTTGAACACATCTCACCATAGCGGTTGCCCCTATAAATTTGTGAGCTTGTTGTGATATGTAATGTTCGATGTAATACGAGGAATAATGAGTCATGAACATGGTGGGGGAAAAAATTAAATGAAATGTTTACGTGTTCTGTTATCTGAAGTATGCGTTAGCCCAGTGGTACAGCTTTAGATCTTATAAGAAATTGACAGCAATGTGCCTCAAGGACTGTATGAATGCCTTTATTTTTTTATTAAAGTCAACAATGGTCGGTACGTATGCACATTTCTGCAATTTACTTACCAATCCAATACGGTACAATTTGTTCACATACTTCATCTTGTCCTTCAAATTCCTCTGTAAATGTTGCATACAAAAAGCGTGGTGGGCAGACAGGAAAATAGTAGACAAAGATTCGATGATACTGACATGCTGATCAGAAACAAATGTCAAGTTCCGATCCCCATCAACTACATTAGCCAGATTTTGTAAGAACCAAGCCCAATTCGCTGCATTTTCAGAATCAACAATTGCAAATGCCACCGAGAATAGACCTGAAAAGAAGTAAAAAAAAAAAAAAAAAAAGTTGATCAATCCCAATAGCTACCACTGTGTGTGTAACACTCCAATGTGTGTATAATCAAACACAACTTTTTGGAACCCACCATAACCATGTCATGCAAAACAAGTATGAAGAACATTACCTTGGTTGCCATCTTTTCCGATAGCCGTAACCAGGTTGCCTTTAAATCTACCTTTCAGAAAAGTACCATCGAGAAACAATAACAGACGACAGTGGTTAAACCTATCCATGCATGCTTTGAATGATATGAACAACCTATTAAAACGACGTGTGTTGTGTTCATCGAAATCAAGATTAATATAACTTCCAGGGTTATATTCCATAACGGCATTGCTTTACCAACGCAACTGGTCAAATGAGACGGAATGATTGCCATAAAGTTCTTCTCTGGCCTTTTCAACCCCCAACCAAGCTAATTTGCAACCCGTATGCTTTTTTGAAATCATATTTGACATCGGTAGGGCGAGTCAATGGTTTGTCATGCACACGTTTCGTAATAACATCTGCAACAAGCTCGGATCCCATCCTCAGGTTTTTGTCAGTGCGCACAGTGACCCCACACGTGTGGTCACGACACCACTTCTTCAGATAAAAAAACCCATTCACATTCAACACCCCTTGCATGGATGGACCACAAACACCCCCTTGACTCACCAAACATGCATTCCGCTGTAATAAGAACCGAGTCATTCTTTTGGAACCTAAATTGAAACCCACATTCAATGGCATATTTGCTGAGTACCTTGCGAAATTCCGTTGGCCCACCCTCGAAACATTGCCTGATATGAGTTATGCCATCCGCCCAATCCGCCGACAATAATACCTTTCCAGCATGTTGGCAAAAATTTGGTAACAAATCAGCTTTCTCATCAATATTTGTAACCATTTCCCCGCCGTCCCCACCTGTGTCATTATACCCATGTATCAAACATCAAACTACCTCCATGTTTGACACCCCGAGTTGCACCACAAACTATTATATCGACATCGATGTGATCTAGCCGAAATGACCTGGCAAGACATAACATGTTTTGGAAGTCTGCCTCGCTCTCCATTTTGAAATTATTGTAACCTGGGATCTTGAATGACAGGGAAACTGAAATAGGCTTCAGTCTATCGAAACGTTCGCACACATGAGTGGTGAATCTGCTAAACGTTAAATCAGCACACACCACAATAGCAATGTTCTTATTATTGTACGAATACAACAACATTATACAGTCACCCATTCCTATATAGAAATAAGAAAAAAGTAAATTAAACATACAAATCATGCTCATGAAGTATGCATTAAACGTATACCGTTACAATAGTTTCCGCTAGAGTGTATCCAAGGAATCATTTTGCACTGTAATGTGCATGTCGCAACATGATAATCACACACCCCCACACTACCATTTCAGCAACCCCTCCCTTGTACCCCCACAATCAAAAACAAAAGGAAAAAAAAACAATCAACAATAAAAAAAATAAAAAAAAAATAACAAAATGAATTACTGTCGACGAACTCAAAAAATGCTGCACCACGAACTCCAGAACACAACCACGACTCAATATAAAACTAAACCACCCTTTATACACCTTGCCTCCCCCTCAATACAAATTCTGATGAATCTTGCAATCCCTACAAATCTGCCAATATAAGCTCTTCCATAATGTCCACACACCAACGTAATCAAAGGGATATATATCAAACCCTCCCAAAAACGTTTTCAAATACCAAATATAAAAGGGTACAAACGTCATAACCAAATCATGCACAACACAATTTCAAAAAAATAGGACTCCCTATTATTCTAAAAGGAGACTTATTGGCCTAAAACTCTCCCAAATGGGATTTTTCAATAATTTCCCGGTTTTGAAATCCCCCCACCCCCCAAACAAAAAAAAAAAAAAGAAAAAAAAAGGAAAAAATAGAAAGTATAAGAAGTATAACGTAATTTCTTTCACTTTTTTCATTTATTTATTTATTTATAATTTCTTACACAAATTCATAATTCAAATACAAAACTATAAAATTAGTAAGTTCATATTCTACCTTAGCCTCCAAATGACTCACTTTCTCTAGTTAAGATTTGGTTTTTGTACATTTTATTTATGAAAAATTAAAAAATTATTTCAAATATTAATTTTTTCTTCCACATTTTAATAAAAAAATTAAAAATTTATTAAAATAGTCTATTCACAAACCAATAATTTTATATGAATTTTTGTCTTGCAGTTTATAAGTTAACTTATTTTTAGTTTTACTGATTTTTTTTTTCTTTAATTTTGAGTTAAAAATTTTGATTTATTTTCTCGTCTTTAGCCATTTAAAGTTTTTTTTTTTTTTTTTTTGAGTAAAAAAGCAATTAGGATCTCTTAATTTAAACTGCAATTGTGATTAGTGCCTCGAAATTGGAGGGCACTAATGTCCCTAATTTCCATATAAGACAAAAAAAGTTGAAAAAAAAAAAAAACAGTTACCCAGATTAGAAATTAGGGGCATTAGTGCCCATTTTTTTAGTGCCACAAAATATTTTTGTTTAAACTGAATTTAAATTTAAAAAAAAAAACACCAAAGAAATTAATTAATTGATTTACAAACTAGAGCCCGATAAAAAAAAATCATGAAAAATTGTTAACAGTTTTTTTTTTTTTTTTTGGGTGAATAAAAATTGTTAACAGTTAACCAAGTATGAGCTTAACATCCCGTTTGATAATTTTTAATTTTAGTCAAAAAATTATTATAAATTGTCATATTGTTCTTTTTATTTTTTTATATGTTGTTTTATAAAAATTTAAAAATTTACTAAATAATCAATTCTCAAACAGTTTTTTTATTTTTTGACTTTTTTAAATGACATTATTTCTTTATTTTTTTTACATAAATTTTTTTCAAAAAAAAAAAAAAAAAAAACTAAAAAATTAAACTTTTAACGTACTATTCAAAATCCGCGGCCCACAAAATCCTCTTAACCTGAAGTTTAATGACAACCGTTGATCGCAAATGGCATCCACACATCAACGAATCTCGATTTTTCTTCCCCATTCATTTCATTTTGTCATCCTACCTCTGTACTGTTTCAAATCCCTGTTCTCCTTATAGTTCAGATCCAACCGTACTCTCTCTCTCTCTCTCTCTCTCGATTCATTTGCGCGAGCTTGAGTTTCACGTGATGCCCATCTGGGAGATGTAATTGGGTAAGTCATATTCGGAGCTTTTCTCGATTTTCTTGCACTTTCTCGATCTTTCTTGCAAATTATGTCATGAATCGTCCGAATTCAGAACATGGGTTTTTCCCCGATGAAGTCATTCTCCAAATTCTTGCTAGGTTACCCGTTAAAGACCTCCTCAGATCCAAGTCTGTCTGCAAACTATGGCACAAATTGTCCTCTGACAAGTATTTCATTCAACTCTACAATAAACTCTCTGTCAAGAACCCTATGGTACTAGTCGAGGTCTCAGAGTCATCTGAATCAAGATCAAGCTTGATCTTTATTGATAAATTGTCTGGTGTTTGTGATTTCTCTTTGGATTTCATTAAAGATAGAGTCAAAGTTAGGGCTTCATGTAATGGCTTGTTGTGTTGCTCTAGCATACCTGATAAGGGTGTGTATTATGTATGTAATCCCATGACTAGAGAGTATAAACTGCTTCCCAGAAGTAGGGAGAGACCTGTTACTAGATTTTATCCAGATGGTGAAGCCACCCTTGTTGGTTTGGCTTGTGATTTGTCAATGCAGAGGTTTAATGTTGTCTTAGCGGGTTATCATCGATCTTTTGGGCATAGGCCTGATAAGACTTTCATATGCTTGGTATTTGATTCAGTGTCGAACAGATGGAGGATGTTTGTGTCATTGCAAGATGATTATTTCACCCAAATGAATAGGAACCAGGTTGTTTATGTTAATGGCTCGTTGCATTGGTTGACCAGTAGTTGCTCTTGTATACTTGTTCTTGATTTGAATTGTGACATTTGGAGGAAATTTTCATTGCCGGATGAATTGTGTTCCGGATCTGGAAATAGGGTTTATTTGTTGGAGCTGGATGGGGACTTGTCCGTAGTTCAGATTTCAGAGGCTTGGATGACTATTTGGGTTATGAAAGATTACGAGAGGGAAGAATGGCATATGGTGGATAGAGTGAGTCTTAGATGTATCAGAGGAATGGTGCCAGGTATTTTTCCAATAAGTCAGGCCAGTCAATATGTGTTCTTGGCCACCCATAAGCAGGTTTTGGTGTATTATCGAAATAGCAGAGTTTGGAAGGAGATGTATTCCGTGAAGAACAGCTGTACACTTCCTTTGTGGTTTTCTGCATATGACTTTCGGAGCACA
Source organism: Camellia oleifera (assembly GCA_022316695.1). Lineage (NCBI taxonomy): Eukaryota > Viridiplantae > Streptophyta > Magnoliopsida > Ericales > Theaceae > Camellia > Camellia oleifera. Next base: position 2,179,957 of record CM039309.1, read on the forward strand.
ATTTTCTCTTGCCTGAGTTCTGGAAACTGTGTCTGATGAACTACTGTATAGGAAGCTGGTATTGCAATTATATCTACATTGTTGATTTTCAATTGTCTAGTTTTTTTTTTTTAGATATGCAGTGCGGAATTTAGTATTCTGCTAGTAGATTTTATATGGATTTTAGCACCTATAATGAATAATTTTTCAGGCCAGCTTGCTCTTGCTTTTGTGAATTGAATTTGAATTATCCCAGTTATTGAAGGGGTGGTAACACCAATTCCTTACTTTGTTGCCAATTACAGTGCGTGCACTTACTGAATTTAAGTTAGGGTGACTACATTTTGTGGGCATAAAAATGCTTTTTTCATTGTTCTAGTCTAACTTGGACCATAATTTCTTCTGAATTGAAAATGTGATTTTTATAAAGCTCTTGAGCTATTCTGTGACCTCCTCATACTGCTTCTTCAGAACTTCCTTGTTTTTAGTTTTCAGGTAATTCAAATCTGCAAATAATTTTCAGCATGTCATAATTGTCTATAATTCTACTCAGTGGAACATCACTGAACTTCAAGTAGTTTCAAATGTTTCTTGTGTAGTTCTGTTCTGATGGTTGTTGATCACTAACATCTAAATCTTGGTGACATGTTTGAGGCTTTTGGTATGGACTTGGATGAGAATGACTGTTTGGCTTGGGCAATTTGCTAAGCAACCTCGTATTGAAATTTGATTATTTTCTATTCCCAATTACTGATTCTGTATGCTTGGAGAGAGGTGGTGGTTGAAGGCTTGAAGCCAAAATACCTGAAATGAACCCACCACACAAAGAATGAAGGGTGAGATCCCTTTCCATGTATACACCACACAAAAGAATGCTAAATCCTGTTCAGTTCGGATTAAGAGCTCAGGCAACTTTGCTTTAATGTGAGCCCTATATATATGGAGTACAACTGCAAACAGGATCAGTCAGAATTACAAAGAAAATATAGGGAGCCTATTTGGCTTGGTACTCCCCTCTTTGAGTTAAAACAATGGGAATGAGGATTGGGTTATATTCCTTTCATACACAAGCTAGGTTGATCATTCACTTCGAAGGAGTTCTGCCGGGAAATATGGAGAAAGTTGCTTTAAGTGAGGAGTGCAATCACCTAATAGGCTTTGATTTGGAACAAACTTGTTTGGATTTTGACAAAATAGATGGACTAAAGCTTTCTTGCTCTTCTTTCCTTGGAATCGACCTAGCGCTGTTTTTGTATCTCTTTGTTCAATTTGAGCTTGACTCGGCCTCTCCCAATACATATGGTCTTGTAAGTCATTTACTAGGCCAACTTCTTATTCTCTATTAAAAAATGAAAAATGATTGATTCACAGAATTTGGACTTATCCAAATTGTCTGACTTATGTAAGACGGACAACCGGCTGAACAATCTTCCGTATGATTGCCCAGATGACCGGCATGTCAACCGGCATCCTTCTGAATGACCGGCTAGACGATTTTTCGGATGACCGGTGTGTCAATTGACATGCACAAGTTTGAATAATTTGTATGAGCCCAAATTTAGTGCATGGAGCATTACTCTTCAAAAATTTAGACCTATACAAAAAATCATTCTTGGGTCCAATCATCCAAATTTGTTCAGAATATGTTATCAAGGAAAAAAGGTTGTGCATAATATTAAAAGTTTGGTGAATGGATATTGGACTGAGAAGGAAAATGTTAATCCATTAGAATTTTGATGCTATGCTAATTTTCTATAAGAACGATGTGATAATATCATGGATTAAAATGTAAAAATATATTAAAATTAAAATGTAAAAATATATTAAAATATGTAAAAAAAAATATAATAAAGATATGTGAAAGTTTTTTTTTGTGTAGCTTGTGGCATGACCCTTTTCTTCTTTTCAATCAAATTGAATTTGTAGACCTAAGAGCATCTCCAACGGTTTAGCAAATTTTTCATCAAATTTGAGTAAAAAAAAGATAATTTCCTCAATCTGATAGGAGTCGTTTCAACCGTTGCACTATAGCATGCATCAAAATAAAGGAGACGTCAAGTGGAACGACCGGCCGGTCGACCGGTTAGGCCTGAATTTTTTTTTCTTCAATTTGATAGTAAACCGGTTCTGTCTTATCTTGATAAGCAATCTCATTTTTGTCTCATCTTGATTTTACAAATAAAGCTTTGAAAGCTTTCATCAATGGCGGTTTTAGATCTCATGTTTACTTCGTGAAGAAGGGTTGTGAATTTTTTCTAAAAACAATCCAAAGTCTACATTTTTTTTATCCAATAAGCAAGGCTTTTTTACAATTTCTCAACTTTTTCTTTTTTCTTGCAGATTCTTGTCTTCCAAACAACCCAACTATCCATATTCAGCTAAGGAAAATGATTGGTGGCCCTAAAAACTGTGGCTCAAATTGCTCAAATTTTTCAGTTTTGGTAACTTTGTTTTTTTTTTTACCTGATAGGGAAATTTGAGCCATTAGGGGCACCCAAATTCGGGCCCCCTAACAGTGCTCTTCAGCTAAAAAAGAAAAAATAAAATAAAAACCACAAGAATTACGTCATTTCTAGATAAATAATGATGTAGGTTCAGAATAAATTCGTGTAAAGAATTGATTTTTGGGTTTGGGTTTGTTTCGAGAAAGTGATTTAAGTTTTGATTGCTCGGTTCTGGGGTCATTTTCTTTCTAAGGAAAGTGAGAGAAAACATGAGAGAAAAAGTGGGATTCGTTGTATGTTTTTGATTTCTTCCATATGGGTCTTGTTTGGGTAGATTTGTGGTGGAGAGGAATAGCTTGAAGGTGACTCCACTGGACTCTTTGAAAGGTGTTTATGAATCTACAATTGGGAATTTTGGGGTTCCTCAATATGGAGGAACAATGGTTGGAATTGTGGTTTATGCAAAGGCTAATCAAAAGGCTTGTAAGAGCTTCAGTGATGTTGATCTCTCCTTAAAATCCAAGCCTGGTGGTCTTCTGATCTTCCTTTTTGCCAATTGAGGAGGTGAAATTTTTTAATTTACAATTTTTCTTTCTTACACTCAATATGAATGTGTTCTTTCTTACACTCAATTCTTCTTTTTCTTCTTTTGTTATTTTGATAGTTGACTGCAAGGGACGACTGGTGGTATAGCCCATGAGACGACCGGTCGGTCAACCGGCCAGACATCCAGCTGGTTGACCAATTAGCCCACCCCCAACGTTACAACATAGTGAAATGGTGAAATCTCGCGCTTGTCTTTAATTTGATGAAAGTTTTGTTTCGTTCTCAATTTAATATTAATTTAGTGAAACCATTAGAGAGGAAAAAAGGACTTTTTTCCATCAAATTTAAATTTAATGCTTAATTTGATGCACCATTAAAGATGACCTAATCTAGTTTGGCTAAGGATGTAGCAGTAGTGGTCTCCATCTTCATAACCAGAGTTAGATGTGGGCTGTAGCCACTACCATCCTACAAGATGGTTACTTTAATGGAAAGGAAAATATTGAAATTACAAATTACTTTTTTTAAAGGTAATTAAGCACAAAAAAATAGATTTTTTTAAAATACTAATATCTATTAATTTTCTTATCAATTTTCTAACCCAATAAAAAAACAAAGAGAAAAAAAATATTTTAGGATTCATTTTGGATGTGGGTTGATTTTTTAGCTTTTTTAGTCCGGGATTAAAAAATCTTGTTTGAAATAGATTTTTTAGTTTTTTTGACTTTTGGAAGAGAAAAAAAAATGAAATAATTTTAAGTTGGATGTGATATTTTGTTCTATTTAACTAAAATAGTCTATTTTATCTTATATGGTTATTTTAGCCCAAGTAATCCTCCCAAACAAGGCCTTAATTATTTTGATTGCACATGAACACCATGCATTTGAGGGGACCAATGGTGATACAGACCACTAGTAGAGCAGCTCTAAAAGCAGCTCTATTGAACTGATATGCGCGCGCGCGCACACACACAACAAAAAAAAAATTAAGGAAAAAGACAACACAAAGAAGAAAATGACAAATTAATACTCTTTTATGTTGTGTTTGGTTGGAGGATTTGGGGAGGGATTTGGAAGGGGAAATGGAAATGGTAGGTGAAATGTGAATAAAACATGCCTATATTTCACCTAGTTTCACACACCTTTTCCATTTCCCTTTCCAAATCCCTCTCCAAATTCTCCAACCAAACACAACATTAGTGCTCTAAACCATTTTTCATGAGGGTACTTTGTCCTTTTTAAAAGGTAAGCCCCAAAGGTAGCCAATTTTTTTATTTTTAGATGGAGAAAGCAATAAAGAGAAAAAAAATAAAAAATTATTGTGCTTGATTTTAATTTTTTGGATTTAATTTTTTTGAAAATTGAGTTTTTTATTTTTCGTGTTTTTTTGTTTCTAGTGAATATTTTTAAAATTTTATGCAAAATTTTTAGTTTTTTAGATGCACCTTACTTAGATGTATTTAAAATAAATATTTGTAAAAAAATATTTTAAAAAATAATAAATAAACAAGAATACAAAAAAATATGCTGATTTTTTTTATATATTTTTTTATATTTTTGGTATTTTGTGAATTTTTTAAAGATTTTTTTCACAAAGATTTTTTTTAAGATCCATAATATTAAGATTTTATAGTATAAATGACACTAAATATTTTCATAATATCTAAGATCCCTCAATTTGATCCAAAGAAATTTCATCCAGAGAATTTCTCTGGAATTTCTCTGGACCTTTGAGAGAATTTCTCTCTAGAGAACTATAATTTCTCTGGAAGGTTTCTCCTTAGAGAAATCCCAGAGAATTTTTCAGAGAAAATTTATACAATGGCCAAAATCCTAGAGAAAATGGAGGAAGAATCTCTCTGGATCACTTTCAGCCAGAGAAATTCTCTCAAAATCAATGAAATTCCCAGAGAAACCTTTCCAGAAAAATTCTCTCTAACCTAGAGAAATTTCATTTCTGTGATTTTCAATGGTAGGTCTTTACTTATCTTCTAGACTATTTCAGAAAAAAAGGAAATGCTAAGACAATTCAAGATCTTGAAAGTATGTTCTTTTTAGTAAATGTATCTTTTCCTTTGTTTGTTTCCAGAGTAGTTATTACAGGACAAACAAAAGTGTGCATCATGAATTAGAGCATGGATATGTACAATGCACACCATCCTCTTTTTAGTCAGAGAAATTTACTTCAACCTAGAGAAATTCTCTCCAACTTAGAAAAATTTCTTTTTCTATGATTTCCAATGGCAGGTCTCTACTTATCTCTCACACCCACTTAGCAATCAACCATGTATATATATATATATAGAGAGAGAGAGAGAGCAAACCAGGAGATGAAAGCTGTTTATGGATGACATGGAAGTCTTTGTTGATTGCCATTTTTTTCCTTTTCATCACCATGAAACTTTGCTGCCCTCATCTTTCAACTTTTAACAAAACTGAGCTATACTTGTGACCACCACAATTTTGATCTGTTGGGCTTGAAAAGGACTCATCATCATCAACTTTGAAACTCTTCATTTCATAACTATTAGTATTGTTTCTAGGTTGAAATTATGAAGTTTCGTTCTTTTCAGATGATCGCGAGGAAGAGGAGACACCAGTGAGTCTTTGCACTAGGGCCATGAAGAGCTTAGATCGTTTGTTGAGGGGGCCATGTTTGTCCTCCAAAGGGTCCTCCACCTCCAACTTCATCGGCACCATTTTTATGCTCTAAAATTCCGATTCTGGTGGAGATTTCCCAAAATTTATCAACTGAACCATCAATCTCTCTTGATTAACTGCGAATTTGACCCCAAAGACCTCCAAAAACAGAAAAAGCGAGTCGATTAGGAGAATTTAAAAGAAAGAAACCCTAGAAATCGAAGCCCAACAAGTCTTTGTAGAACTGACAGAGAAAGAGATGGCTCATTGAACTATATAAATTGATCTCACGCGCTTTGGGAAGCAGCTCATTTAGGGACCTTAGACATCACACCATAATATTGTGGATCTCTTTCATTACTAAAAATGGGAGAGAGACTTTAGACTAATTTTTCCTACTTTTTAAGCGTATTTATGTTAGGTATATCTAAAAATTTAAAAAAAAATGCTTAAAATGTTAAAAAAATTTAGTGAAAACAAAAAAATACAGAAAATAAATTTTTTTAATTTTTTGAAAAGTGAATTCAGAAAACTCAAATCAAACAATCTAATGAAGTTATTTCTTTAGCATCCCCCCCCCCCCAAAAAAAATGTTAAAAAAATTTAGTGAAAACAAAAAAATACAAAAAATAAAAATTTTTAATTTTCTGAAAAGTGAATTCAAAAAACTAAAATCAAACAATCTAATGAAATTATTTCTTTAGCATCCCCCCCCCCCCCTCCCTCCCCCCTCCAAAAAAAAAAAAAAAAATCCGCTTTTACAGTCTTTTATGAGTTCAATGGTTTGAGGGAAAAAAAAAAAAACTCTATTCTCTTTTCCAACCACTTATTTGAATACCTTAATAGAAATAAAATGAAACAAACTGAAGAGAAATAAAAAGAAAAAAATTTGCTTATAAACTCACTTTTAAATCTCTTTATAGATTACTATAAACAGTATTAAATAATCATAAATGTTAACAAATTAAGAAAGAAAATAAATAACGGTAAAGGTATTTTTATTTCTAACAACATCTACATTAATCTTAACAAATTTTGAATCAAATTATAACTTAAAAAACACTTTTATATTTTAGTTAGATCTTTAAATCTCTTCATAGATTACAATAAACATTATTAAATAATCACAAATGTTAACAAATTAAGAAAGAAAATAAATAGTGATAAATGTATTTTTATTTCTAACAACATCCACATTAGTCTAGCAAATTTTGAATAAAATTATAACTCAAAAAGCACTTTTATATTTTAGTTAGCTCTTTTCTTATATACACACTCCTTCAACTCTCTATTTTAAAATTTTATTTTATTAAAATATTTATTTTTATTTATTTTTTGTATTTAAATAATTTTTAAATATCTTTTCAATGAATAATACTTAGGAAATTTTAAAAAAGTGAGGTCAAATTTATCAAAAAAATGATAAATTATTGAATAACTAATAAATAGTATCTCAACAAATTTGTGGAAGTACTATAACAAAGTTAACCAAAAACTAATTTAGAAATAATTTATTGAGGCTAATGAAGTAAGAATTTTATGATTTGCTAGTTATATTTAACCAAACTATATTTGGTGAGGCTAATGTGGATGTTCTAATTACATATTCAAGTAACTAACGAGAAGAGAAAGGACAAGACCTTGTTTGAAAAGTTAATTATTTGACTTTTTAGTTATTTTAATTTGACTACGAAAATTATGTTTGGAAAGTTTGTTGATTTTTTTTTTTTTTTTTGTAGTTGATTTGATGGAAGGAAAAATAAAATAATTATGAATTGAATGTAATATTTTATCTTACTAACTATTTTAATTTATTTATTTTTAATAAATTATTTTAATTCAACCATCTACCTAAATGAGGCCGAAATGAGAAGAAATAATTATAATTATAATAATAAAAAGTTACCCTTAAATGTCTCAAAATGTGCTCTTTTCTGTTGTAAAAAAAAGTCTAAAATGTGTAACGATTTGAAGAAAAGAAAACGTATAATATTGATTTTTAATTGTACTGAACTACTCATCTAAATATTATATATATCTATATATATATTAAAAAGGATATTTTGACAAAATACATAATTTTTTTTCCCTCTCTCTCTTATACAGTTGACCAAATAAAATGCTATCTTTTTCTTCATTAGAGCATCTATAATGGGGTATTAATTTTTTTACTAAATTTAAGTAAAAACTTCTTTTAATATTAAGTATTTTAACAGAAGATTTTGGAATTTCATTAGAGCACTAGTCGACTGGTTAGTATAAATTTTTCTCTTTTTTTTTTTTTTTTTTTTTTTTGTCTTGAGATAGTCAACCGATTAGTGTAATTTTTTCACTCTTTTTTACCTTGAAGTGGTTATTCGAGAGGACATTCGGAAGACATTCAACAACGACAATGAACAGTGATTTAATGAAAGAAAAGTTGGTCCTTAGTTTGATAAAAAAAAAATTAAAATCTTCTATTTGATACCGATTTAATGAAACCTTTAAATCTAAAAAAAATAATATTTTCATCAAATTTAAATTTGATGATGAATTTGATATACATGATTGGAGGTAGTCTTAGGTGGTGTTTGGAAACTTTGTTCCCAAATTTTTTTCTCATTTTTTCCATTAAAAGACAAAAGTTTTGCAAAACCAAAAAAAACACATCCAAACAAAATATCACATCCAACCCCATAATTATTTCACTTTTTCTCTCACAAACATCACATCCAACCATATAAAAACCTAACTATCTTCCCAAACACTAAAAATTTTTTATCTCATAAAAACCTACATCTACTAAAATTTACATAAAAACTCACTTTCCAAACACCCACTTAGTACTTACTCAAGCAAATATAGAAAACAAAACATATTTTTATTTTTTGTCCAAACTTAAATTTAAAAAAAAAGAAGAAGAAAACCTAAGTTATATTTCATTCAGTTTTGTCGACGCTTCTATTTTTCTCTCATTGAGTTCTTTACCCAAACAAGTTTAAGGGTTGATTTAGAAGCGATTTTTTTTTTTTTTAAAATTCTGTATTATAGTAAAATATGAAATAAAAAAAAGAATATTGCTACAGACCCGCAGTACGGGGCTCCCAGTGCCGACCCAGTGACATGTCGCACTAGGATTGGCCGGAAATTCAAATTACAAAAAAACAAAAAAAAAAACAAAAAAAAACAAAAAAAAGACTGTTTTTGCCCAATAGGAGCCGACCCCCAGCACCCCCCAGCTGGGGGTCCAAGTCATTTTTCGTAAAAAAAATTAAAAGTATTTGAACGTTGAACAGCACAGTGTGGGCCGCGTGGCACTACTCTACCCGAGCTACCCCCACCCTGAAAAACCAGAAGAAGAGGAGAAATTGAAACAGAGACTGCCCTCTCTCTCTCTCTAACTGCCTGTGGGTTGCGCGGGCTCTCTTCTCTTCGATCACTTCTCACCATCACCTCCTCTTTCTGGTAAGCACACATATATACATAAGCAGAAACAGGTATTCTAGGGTTTGGAGCACGAGGATGGTCCGACCTAGTTTCAAGAACCATGAAATGAGTATGTAGGGTTTAAAACACAAGGAGGATTCTTCAATCTTCATTTCCTTTGATATATATATATATATATGTATATATGTGTGTGTGTGTGTGTGCACCATACTTATTCCTTTTTTCTTTGTATTCTCTACTCCAACTCTACCTTCGCCTCTATTGTGTATTTTACTAAATGCTGCTTTTTTGAATTGTCTATATTTTGTAATTTGTAGGTTTTGGTGATATAACTAAGTGGATTACTCTTGGGGCTTTGTGCATTTTTGCTTGTGAATTAGCTTCGGTGTTCGAGTTTTTTGTATTGCAATGCATTCTGAATGATGGGATCGTTGTATTATGTTGTTATGTATGGATTATCTGCATTTTATAATCTATTCCCATTGTTGAATTGTCTTTCCCGAAGCATTCAGCATCCCTTTCAGTTATACAATAATTTCCGGTGATAAAATGTGTCGGTATATTTGTTTTCCTTAGGCAAATGCATTCCGTAGCATGGAACACCCCTTGCAAGATACAATCTTGGCTTAAAATGAAGTGCGTGTGAAGTAGAGATCTTTAGAGAATGGATATTACTTATAAAGTTGAGCTTGTTCTCTACTTATTTCCAAATTATGTACCAAGGACAAGAAAGTTATTAGATTGTACGGGGATTACCCGAGGCATTTATTGAACTCTCCCTATCTGTATGCATGCTTGTGTGTCATTTAGATACAGGATAGTTGTAAGGCATTTTTGATAATTCTTTCTTTGCCTTCATTGTTTTGCTTGGAAGTATGTGGTTTTTCCTTCCCAAAGTAAGCAATTTGTTGGTTGCTTAAGGTAGTCGTGGGATTTCCAGTGTGGAAATTATTTTGAGCATTTTCCTGGGGGCATTGGGCGATTTTTCCATATTTCTTTGAGTTTCCCTACTATCCAGTTTTAAAATTATTTGGTTTTACATTGAGGATAATTTTTCGTAAACAAAAGGGGAAATGGTTTATTTTACTTACAAGGGCCTAACATTATGCTATAGCATTAAAGTTGTGCTGGGGAATGATAAATCGGTAGTTTCATTTATTTGTGCGATTGATGGATGTGCATACCCCATGCTACCAATGTCATAACATAAACTTCTTAGTTTGTAATTATCAAGATAGTGTTGACGTTTCTCCATATGCTGCTGTTGCTTTTTGCTGCATTAATCATGCCTACTAATTATATAGACTAATTGTCCAAATTTTATGGTGGTAGGTTTAACATTTACCATGGATTCTAATTTTCGGAGAATGGATCTATTAATGTAACCAGAAATGGATTAAATTGGCATACCCTTTGGATAATAGCTTATAAATTATATTTCATGGCTCGGAAGGGAAACCTACAAAAGAATGGGTTGGATCGCAAACTCTCAAATGGTAACCAGCCGACTGTACCTATTTCTGAGAGTGTGCATAAAACTGATCATATAGGAGATGAGAACAAAAGCAAGCAAAAGTCCAAGAAAATTCTGAGGAAAGAGAAGCAAGGTATAGGTGCAACACAGGGAATAGAGCAACCGCTGCCTTGTGACAGTAATTCAGGAGATTGCATAGAAAATGTTTTTAGAATGGAAGCTTCTGGTTCGAGAGAAGAAAATGGGAGACCAAAGTATTCTAACGGTAATCATGGTACAAAGTATTCAAAAGGTAGTTCTGGCTGCCCGCCAAATGGATTGCACACAGATGATACAATGGGTAATTCAGAATTGTCAGAAACTCTCGTTTTCAGGCACTTGAGGGCTTCAGCTTTATCCATTTTGAAGGCAGCTACTGAATGCCTAGAGAGGCAGAAACCGTTGTTTATCACTGTCACAAACAATGTATCAAATGCTGCTTGTTATGCGTGGAATAAGATTGAGCATGCATATCCAATTGTCTTGAGATGGCTCATGTATTTTGGGAACATAATGCTTCTTTTGTCAATGGTTTGGTTGGACTGTACCATCAGAGGCATTAACTCCTTTCTACGCATGGGTACAACATCCTTCTTCGCAGTTATATGGTGCAGCGTTCTGTCGATAATTGCAATGATTGGAATGTTCAAGTTTGTCGTGGTCCTGGTAAGTCCTAGTTACACCGTGACTTAACTATTTTATTTCTACTATCTAAAACAAAAAAAATATATATATATATTTTTTATTTCTCTTTTTTAAGGTAAAATTGATTTTTAAATTTATTTGTGCATGGGCCCACCCTTTTTGGTTTGGTTTTTCTTCTGTTGATTTTGGTCCTTGACTTATTGAGAAAATGCTCATAATTATTCAGGTAATAACGGCTTTAACAGGACTTCTTATTGGATTCACCATTGCGATTCTGTTAATTGCCATTTCTGGAATCATTTTCTTGTGGTTTTGTGGAAGTTTTTGGACAACAGCACTTGTTGTCTGCTCTGGAGGTGATCGTTTTGGCCTTTCTGTGAGCTTGACTGCCATCTTCTCTCTATTTATGTTCAGTTCTGGAACTAAGGTGGTGCTTCTTTAAATTGCAGGGTTGACATTCATGTTGAGCCATGAACGGCTTGCATTGTTAATAACTACTTTGTATTCTGTATACTGTGTGTGGACATATGTTGGGTGGCTTGGTTTAATTTTGGCCTTGAACTTGTCTTTCATCTCAAGTGATGCTCTAATATTCTTCCTGAAGAGCATAAATGAGCATAGGAGGCCCCATCAGTCCCCTGAACAAACGGCTGGAATGCAAGGTCAACCAGGCTTCTTCCGTAGTGGGCCAGAGCCTTCATCCCCTGGAACTGGTTCTGGTCTATCAGCTGATCATAGCCCTGGAGTACCTTCCACCAGTGGGACTGATTCTGAGATAACATCTGAAGAGGAAGTTGTTAGGTTGTTGAACTGTACAGATCATTATTCAGTGTTGGGCCTGTCCCGTTATGAAAATGTAGATGTTTCTATACTCAAGCGGGAATATAGGAAAAAGGTTAATTTAATATTTTGCTTGCAGAAACGGAATTATTGTGATGTACTTCCACCTCACTGTAGTTCACTTATGCTATTCTCTAGGAAATTTTAATAGGTTTGCCAGTTGATTGTTGTATGCTCCATGGGGTGAAATTAGATTGTGCTTTTATGAAATTCATTGTATATAGATAGCTTCTGAGTTAAGCTTTTTTGCTTTGGTTCTCAGGCGATGTTGGTCCATCCTGATAAAAACATGGGCAAAGAAAAGGCTGCGGAAGCTTTTAAAAAACTCCAGAATGCTTATGAGGTACATGTTGGTTCCATTTTTCTCTTCATTTTTTGAATTATTTTTAATGTCCTCTCCTGTTTTCCTTTCCTGACTGTATGATGGGATTCTTTTCTTTAGGTTTTACTTGATTCTTTTAAGCGAAAAACATATGATGATGAATTAAGGAGGGAGGAGCTCCTGAACTGCTTCCATAGGTTTCAAAATGCTTCTCAAAAGGTTTGAATATCTATCTTGTCTTCATTTTTTTCAGGATTCACTGCATTTAACTTCTTGAACTCTCTCTTTCTGGCAGTGGCAGTTTTTGTGTCAACTGTCAAGTAACTTTTCATGTCATAATGTTTGTTGTTAAGTCAATGTAGAATTTTAAGCATGTATCTTAATTGTCGTGGTGACCTTTTACTTCTAATTTTATAGGATATGGAGAATCATACTTAGCCCTTGGATTACATTTTCTTAAAGCGTAGTTCTCGTGTGAGGTTAAGTAAGTTTCTATAAGGAGTGGTTTCTTCAAGGTATCAAATGGGTTTTTCTATACCTCATAGGATGACTCCTGGGATTCTTTCTATTGTCCTTTACCGTCTGCATTCAATTATTAGCTAGTCTGAAACCAGTGTAGATAGATTTGGAACTTGAAATTTTCCTTTCGATTTTGCCTCCCCTACTGGCTGTGGCAATAGAAAAAATTCCAGGAATCATCCTATCATGGTTATATGTCAGCCAATATTGGATAGTATTGACTGATATATTGGTGAATAATTATATCAAAAGTCCAAAATCCGTTACGTATAGGCTGATATTTAAAACCTTGTCTCCCCCCAGCTCTGACAAGTTAAATTCATTGTTGTTTTTCTTTATCTATGATGTTTCCAATTGAGGATTGTCAGATTTACTTGTTGCGTGAATATCATTTGGATTTATCTATACGAATTAGCTTTGGCATCTATGTTTGAAATCCTCTTGTTAATGATATAATTATGAAGTGCAATAGGGAATGATCTTCCTATTAAAGTCCTTGAAATCCTCTTGTCAACGATATAATTGCCATTTGTAACTGGTTTGTTTTGCTGCCAAGAATCAATGCATGCAGTGCCTCCAAATAATTATGGTTTAGAAATACTCTGTAAATTGGCAACTTGTATACTTGGGTGAGTTTTTCTTTCCATTAATGTATGTGGATATGTGGAGTCTCCAATTTCTCCAAGGAATCTAATGTCTCTTTTTGTGATTTCATAAATGTCCCACATATGATGTCTATTTGGAACAGTTGGGAACCATAAGATGTAAGCTTTCTTGTTAGTTTTGACGTCATGAATCTCCAGAGAACCTTCCAGTAGGCACTGTCTATATCACCATTTATTCTTTAGTTTGTATATCTGTCTTCATTTTGCCTAAGCTTTCAGCAATTGATTTTTCAGAATGCAAGGAATAGATTCTTTGCCTCTGGATTTGCGGATACAGATGCTGATGGTGAGGACCCTCTTGGAGAGTCTAGGCAGATTGCCTGTAGAAAGTGTGGAGATTTTCATGTCTGGATTCACACCAAAAAATCTAAATCTACCGCAAGATGGTGCCAGGTTTTTCCTTTCATTCTGACTATCTGCATGGCTTTCGATTATCGTGCATCTATGAAAGTTGGCACTGACTGTATTAGCATGTTGGAAGACCTGCCCCAGATTTCTAGTTACAGCATGTTCTGTTGGCAAGAAAAGAGATTTTTCTGACTAAATTTGGTTCCCATTCTGTAGGATTGCAAAGATTTTCATCAAGCTAAAGATGGAGATGGATGGGTTGAACAATCTTCCCAACCATTCTTTTTCGGAATATTGCATAAGGTACAAATCCATGGAAGATAGACAAACCATGTGTTTAAGTATTTGCTGTATTGAAGTTTGTCTTCCTTCTTCTTTCTTTTAATGCACTACCACTCATTTATGTATTAATAATGTGCAGGTAGATGCTTGTGCATATGTTTGTGCTGATAGCAAGATATATAATGCAACTGAATGGTATATTTGTCAGGTGAAGATTTTCCTTCTGATTGGCTGAATTGATGTCTTCTGGGATTTCTAGCACTCATCATGTATCAAAGTGGGATTTGAATAAAGGAAATTAGAAAACCTATTGTATAAACTCTAACCAATTAGACTGAATTTAGGGTTGTTTGAACTGCCAGGAAAATGTTTTGTGCTTTGGTGTCAGGACTGAAGTAAATGAAAATGAATAAGTGCAAGTTTCAGATGAATAATTAATACACCAAGCAATTAGAAATAAAAAAATGGACTATTCTTTATATGGAGGAGCAGTACTCTATTGGGGTCTTGGGATGTACCATGGAAGTCAAATCAGTGTGGTTTTATAGGTTTTGAAATGAGATCATTCTTTCTTTTTTTCTTCCTGTTTTTCTTTTTTAAAAATAAATAAATAAAATGGCAGATTAGGTATTTGTTATGACTTAAGTTGGGTTCGATATTACACAATGCGTGTACCACTGTGCATATGACTACACCAGTGTTGCATTAGTATCATGTTGAAAGTGCCTTTGTTGTTGCAGGGGATGAGATGTCCGGTCAATACTCACAAGCCAAGCTTCCATGTGAACACAAGTTTAGCGTCAAAGCATGACAACAGCGGTAGCGCAGGGCAAAGAGGAGGTGCATCACCTAATCTTGAAGAAAGCATACCAGCAGAGTTATTTGAGTGGTTACAGAATGCAGCGCAAACAGGCATGTTTGAAAATTTTGCCAGCTTCACTTCAAGTGAGAGTCCAGCTGCTGGAGATCAGAATTTCTCCAAGAGCGGTGGCGGCAGTAGTTCTGGCAAGCGGAAGAAGAAAGGGAAGAAGCATTAATGGTGAGCACTTGGCAAGTTAGCTCACAACCTTGCCACAATAGTAGGGTAAATCATTTGCGATCCTGATAAATGGGGCGCAGAGACTTGTATTTAGGCCGCCTATAGTCTTTTTTTGTTTTTTCATAATGAAGGCCCGGAGGGACATTTAACTTGGCTAATTGTACACCAGTATGGACTCAATTCCTTGTTCCCATTGAGCCCACATCATAGAGAGTTTGTATGTATAGCTTTTCTGCCCTCTTCATCTTCTATAAAAATATACAGGACACATTGTATTAGTTTGAAGTTTACATATATCAAAAGTATATTCACCATGTTTGGCTTCAGAAAATTGAATTTTTTATTATTTTTATTTTTAGTGAATTTTTTAAATTTTTTATGTAATTTTTTTTAGATATATTTAATTTAAATACGTTTAAAAAATATAATATTTGTGAAATTTTTTTAAAAAAATCATCAAAATATAAAAAATATGAAAATTGTATTTAATGAATTTTTTTAAAATTATTGTACAAATTTTTTACTTTTTGAGTATATTAGTATTAAGTAAATCTAAAATTTTTTAAAAAATTAATTAAAATATTAAAAAAAGTCATTAAAAATATAAAAATACTAATTGAAAATTCAGAAAACTATTTTTAAAAACTGAAAATCAAACAGGGTTATTAGTTTTAAATTCTGTAAGGATATCATTTTTTCTTTTGAGGAAATTCATTTCTATCATGATGCAACTACATCTATATATTAGAGAAAATGGGAAAATTACATTACAAATGTCAAATTTGGGAAGAGAGCGACTTTTCTGCAAGTCTAACCATTTTGCACAATTGATGGGGTAAAAGTAAATGATACACTCTTGGTTGGTTGTAGAACACACTAACAGATCTGTCCATTATCAGATAAATGTCAAATTAAAGAGATTTCTTTGGTGAAATAAGGTAATTTCCAATGAAATAAATCGAAAATCTCCAGAAAACAGTCAATCAACTACTTCGATACCTCTTTTTGTACATTTTAATGAAAAAAAAATCTCCACAAATTTCAAATGAGATTTATAAAGCCAAAACAAAGGAAAATACCAACAAATTCAGATAGAACTAGTAGATAACCTCTTTTGACAAATTTGTAATTCCAGTTCTCCATGTACTCATTCATTTCAGTTCTATTTTTTCTTTTTCCTTTTTGTTGTTACAATTTAGAAAGAGTGTGAGAGAATTTTGATCCACCAAGTTAACCACTATGGATGAGCAGAATGTTGCTAGCTTCAACTCAGTTGAATAATAGTCATTGATTCCCTTTGCCATACATTTCTTATTCATTCAGGGCGCTCAGCCAGTGCTTCTTTCTCAAACCAGCACAACTCTGAATGTTAGGGAACATAAGGGAAGACCACCTGAGCAAACTGATTCCAGAAATCCAAAATCAAAAGCAATCTGACCAGGAAAGCAAGAAAATAAATAAATTTAAAAAAAAAAAAATTTGAAAAAGAAAAGGAAACAATATTCTTCATTGAAAGTGAGACGAGCATTGCATACCATCATCAAGAAGAGGGATGCTATTGTGAAGTTATCTGCCAGAGTTTCCATTACGAGCTCTGGCAATTAGAGCTGAAAATCTGCATCCAAAAAATGGTTCAAAACTTTTAGGGAATGAAGCTTCCAGTTCCTAGGAAATGCTTTGGCTAACAGAACAAAAAAAATACATATTCTGGTCAGTGGTCACTAAGATAAAAACCACTCAATTTATCCAATGCAAAATCCCGTGAAATTAACAGTAGTAACATGATATAGGGGACTGAGGATCACTGCGAGGAAAGCATACTTACCCTGTGAATGAGCCTAAGCAAGGTCATCCCCTCCACTTCCTGGGTTCTGGGCTCATGCACGGTCATTGGACAGTGCAGTCTTCTCAACAAGGAAATATCATCCAAAATTTACATACTCGACTGCTACTTCAGTTGTCCAGAAGCCATTTTGTGCTCTTGTATGATATCTACCCATCCAAGATACTGTCTGGAAAACCTGTTGCCCCTGAAAAACCTACCTTACAAAGCAAAAACCGCACCAAAACGTTCCATGTGGCAGTGTTAGGGAAAATTCCTTCATTTACCATCCTGTGAAGATAAACATTGGCTTCTTCCAAACCAATAAAGTCACAAATCCCACACATAATACTTGTGTACGAAACTAAGTCAGGATGCCAGCCGACTGCTCGCATTGAATCTAGCAGTTTAATTGCAAACTCAATCTTACCACGCTTGCAATAGGCGTTGATTATTATGTTAAAAGTGAAAGGATCAGGCTTTATTCCCCTGACCACCATCTTTCCAACAAGCTTCAGAGCCTCCTCAAGCATACCAGCATTACAAAAGCCATGGATAATAGTGTTGTACGTCACCAAATTAAGCTCAAACCCCCTTTCTTCCATCTCCTTAACCAGTTCAAACGCTACTTCAAAATTGTTTTCTTTGAAAAGACCACCCAATATTTCATTATATGTCGTGATATTTGGCAAGCATCCATATTCTTCCATTAGATAAAGCAACTTTATTGCCCAATCTACTCTACCACTGCAACATAAACTTCTAATAAATGTATTAAATGTAACGGCATTAGGTGGACAATTTTCCATCACCATATTCTCTATAAGACAATGGGCTTCGTCAAACATGAGATTCCTACAAAGGACATCAACCATGCTTGTATATGCCACAACATTTGGATGGCAACCATGGGTAATCATCTTGTTCCACGTCTCGGATGCACCAACCAAGTTCCCAGCTTTTGCGAAGCCATCAATAAGAATGCTGTAGGTTGTTACATTAGGAGAGCAGTCATTAGTGTCCATGCGATTAGTAACAGCTACAGCTTTGCCCACATTACCAACAGAGCATAGACCATGTATCAGTGTGTTGTATGCAACAACATTGGGCCTGATTCCCTCTCCAATCATTTGGTCCCACACGTCAAGAGCTTCATAAGATCTCCCTTTTAAGAAAAAACCCTTTACCAAGGAACTAAAGGTATGAATATTGGGACTACATCCTATCTTAAACATGTGTGACAAAACCGCAAGAGACAGATGAACATTCCCTGCATCAGAAAGAGCATTGACGATCGTTGTGTACGTGATCACATTAGGATCAATTCCCTTATCCATCATCTCATTCAACAACTCAAATGCCTCCTCAATATTGGATTCTCTACACAACCCATGGATCAAAACATTATAAACAGGTACAATAGGGGCAAACCTTGCAGCAATCTCCCTTGCTTCCTTCACCTTACCAAGCTTACACATAGAAGATAAAACCGTTGTGTAGCTCACTGCATCAGCAGAGCATCCTTTATTTGACATTTCTACAAGCAACTTATGAGCACCATCCACCCGATTATTCTTGCACAATGCCTTCAAAAGAATATTATATGTATACACATTGGGCTCCAACCCATCTTTCTTCATGTTACTATATATAGGATTGATCATATGAAACCTATTCTCATTAAGCAACGCATCCAAAAGGTGATTATAAATTTTGACTGTCGGGGAACACGCAAAATCTTGCATCCTATAAAATGTTTTTAGTGCTTGCTCGGCAGCCCCAGCTCGCCGACAAGAATTTATCACGCTAATAAACAAGTCTTCCGAGCAACTAATGCCTTCCAACTTCATTTGCTGCAAAAGATATTGAACAATTTCCATCTCACCTCTGCAACCAAGCTTTTCAATCATAGTTTGGTATGTCAGAGGAGTATGTTTGAAAGATCTTGAATTTGCCAGAGACTTAAAGTACTCTAATGCTAGTGTGAGGTCACATTCGTGCCTCAACCTCCTTAGAACATCATATTCTTTAACACTGGTTGGATTAGAATTCACCTCATTTTCAGGGATAGGATTGAGAATGGGGTTTGTATTGAGCACAAAAGGAATTGAAGGTCTATGTACTTTTAGCAGCAAGGAACATCCTTCCTTCAAATGCATTGTCCAAATAGGCTTAACTGAAATTCAAAAATTCTTTGATCAAGCCTAATTCCTTAACCCATTGAATTCCATAAATTTAAAAAAACCCAAAGTGGGAAATGATCATACAAACCAAATAGAATTACTAGAGTTCAAATTGGTTCGGTCAATCTGTCCTTAAGAACAGCATACATACCTATATATATATATATAAAACTCAGAGATTCAGCAACATGAAAGAGCCACTCATATACATCAAATAGGCATAGTTCAATAAGCCATACATATACATCAGGAAATTAATTGAGCAAAACTAAAGAAAAACATATAATTTAAAAAACCATTTGACACTAATCAACCATTCATATATACATCAGAAATTCCAAATTAAATCCAATATCTTTGAACAAATTAAGCAAATTTAAAAAAACCCACAGAAGTGGGAGGTAAGGGGTACCTGGCGGTGACGGTGGGGGAGGACTAGCGGAGCTGGGAGGCTGTCACAGAAGGCGGCGGCGGAAGGCGGAGAATGAGAGAGAGAGAGAGAGAGAGAGAGAGAGAGATCGGGTGTGTGAGGGTGCAGCGTGCGCGAAAGTGTAAGACTTTCGATTGATCAATTTTGAACGGCCCGTAAAATCGGCCCGCCGTCTAATCGTCAGCCCAAAAGGTTTTGGGCTTTTGAAGTCCAATTATTTGTAGTATCTACTCATCCAGAAAGGTATGGACATGATTGGCCTTGGGCTCCTAATCCAACCTTCTAAAACTTGGTTCGTGAGCCATGATTGGGCTTGGCCTCGTAATATAATTTAGGGGGAGTTACGGGCCGGTCCTTTGGACCAAACTTAATTCTCAAGAAATTTTAATCCAAAATAATTTAGCTCATCTTTCATTTTTACTCTTTATATTTATTTGAGTGATTTTACCTTAAACCCAAACACATCCCTATTTCTATTTCTCTCTCTTTTCTCTCTCTCACTCTCTCATTTATATTTCTGTCACTAGTACACCATCTCTTCCTCCTCCATCAACATATATGTTGCTTGGCTCAACCACCATCTACATCTATCATTGTCAACAACACTCGCCTCAACCAACGCCATCATTCTCCTTCTTCCTCGCCTAACACCACCGTCTTGCTCCCTCGTTGCCATCACCGCTACTCATTCCCCGTTATTCATCTGCTAGCTTCAATACCGTAATCCTCCATCATCGATGTACCATCTTTGACATCGTCGTTGCCACCATCTTCTTCCATTACCGGTTTAGGATGCAAAGTATTTTAATCAGTGCATTGAAAAGTGTTGTTGATCTTCTACAGACGTGTAACTGATCTGATAAATTTGTTATTTAATTCAGTGATAAATTTATCACTAGTAATTTATGAATGATAAATTTATCAAATTATAGACTTGTAGGTGTAAGTGTTGGTATTTTATCAATGGAATGACAGAATACATAGAAAATAAATAAAAAAATTTATCAATGCTTCATAATATAATGTTGTGATGCCCCTTTCTCTCAAATCAAGTTTGCAATTTGTAAATTTTTTAACAAATTCAACAGTGATAAATTTATCACTGCAATTCTCGCTGAGATTTGTTGCATGATAAATTAATCACTAAATCTAACTTTTGATTCTTTGTCTTGATTTGTGACAACAAAAAATGATGAGAATTATTCTTTGGTAATAGCTTCTCATCTCTCTCATTTATTCTCTTCATTTTTTTTCTCCTCTTTTTCTCTCATCGCCACCAGATCTGAGTAGGTGGTTGCGGTAGTAACACGTTGGAGATGAAAAATGGCCAAAACAAATATTATCGGAGGTAGTTGCCGGAGGTCAGTAATGGTTGCGGAAGGTCAAAGGTGGTCGCTGGCTGTCGGAAGTGGTGGTTGGTGGCCAAATCGTGGTTCGGAATTTGGAGTTCAAAAACAAAATGGGAAACTAAAAAAAAAATATAAAACAAAACAAAATAGGGGTAAAAATGAGAAAGAATGTGACACCCTAAATATTTAATTAATACTACAATCAATCATGTATTTAAATAGTAGAATAGTTAATGAAGTTAATTATCATTTTAATTATTTTCTTACTTTTATTTTGCTTCTGCTTGCGCCACTTAATTTGTGCAATTAGAATTAATAAGTTACGATTACAGCCCTAAACATCCGGGAGTTGGGTCATGACAAAGAAAATTATAATAGGACTGGTGCATAAAAATATAAGACAATACCTAATAGGTAATAACTCAAAAAAGCAGGACTGACTGCTAGATTACCTTATAATTTATTGTAATTGCTTGTTGTGACTTTTCTTTCTTTTCTTTTTAATAAAAATTTACTTTCTTTTTATGTATCTTTTCTTTACAACTTATGAAAAAATAATTTAAAAATTTATAATTATCAATAATTTTAGAGATGAATAAGTGTAATTTTTTACTTTTTTATTTACAGTAGTTGCTGTGCTTCATTTTGTATCCTCTCTTGTAAGATAAATTATAAACAAACAAACTTTTTTATAAATAAATTTCATCTAGAATGAAGTGTTATTTTTAAATTATGAGTCACAATAGAGTAATGATTTCACAAAAAGATGGTATTATTTTATATAAAATTTATGAACAAAATGGTACTTAACACTTCCAACTTAGTACTCAACTGGAGAACACCGGCAGAATAGATGGCACCTGTCTGACCTGCAATAGAAAGAAGAGTCTCCGGCGGTGGCTCATCCACCCGGGGGTACTCCGACGATCAAGTCAGTACTTCATATCTCTCAAAGATAACCAATAGTGCTTAACTCACTAGACAGAATATCAAAAGCATAAAAGACATACCTTAAACCCATGGGGGGTGCCTCTCTTTTATAGCCAATACAATCTTAGTCCCAATAGGAGCCTAGCCCTAATGGACTTAGGATTACTGCTAATCTGGGACTCCCAATGGGATTAGGATAAACTCTCTAAGAGTCTTATCTTTACCCAAACTGAAGTCTTCTCCTATTTTAGGACTCTTGTCCTTCATCCGCTTATCTCGGAATCTGGTATCCTCGCAGATAACCTCGGCATCATGACCAGGACACGTGGCACCTCGGCTGACTCGTCGGCGTCACCTTGGCCACGTGTTGGTGCTCAAAAAATATATCCCCACAACTGCCCCCTAGGTTCTATTACCTTGGCATTCTAAGGTGATGGAACCTATATCGGTACTTTCCAGTACGTCAGCTTAAAGTATCGTAGCCGAGATCATCGTTAAGGCCGACATGTCTCTTTAAAGAACAAGAATTCCAAGAACCTGTTCACGCGTATGAGCTGTCATACATAATCTCGATTTAACTTTAACTTGTAACCTTTTCTCAAGTTTCAACAAGTGTTAAACAATGATCTCGGTTTAACTTCAACTTGTAAATTGCTACAAATTTCAACAAGTGTTAAACATCATTTATAACTCTCTGCCCCCTAATGTGGACTTATGTTCACATTAAGATTGTGCATGTGTTCTTGTTCGCCGAAGTTGGTTTCAAGCCGAGGTTGTTAGCCTTGATTTCTCTGTTGATCTTACTTGGTTTCAACCTGAGTTTGATTCTGCCGACATGGCAAGCCTATGTTACTCTAACTTAGTTCAACTCCATTATATGCAAGATTCGACTCTGCCATATAATGAGTCTAAGTTATTCATCATTACCTCGGCCTCGCATCGGTGAGCCATTTTTCTTCTTGGACTTAAGTGCCGAGATCTTGTTTTCTGGAATCTTGGATCTGCTCACTCAGGTTGAGCTCTTCTCTTCTCGGACCTATTCATCGAGGCCGAGATCATGTCTTCTGGAATCTTGGATTTGCTCACTCAGGTTGAGCTCTTCTCTTCTCGGACCTGCTTATTTAGGCCGAGATCTTGTCTTTCGGGATCTGGGGTCCGAGGCCTGAAATCCAGGATCTGCTCACTTAGGCTGAGCTCTTCTATACTTGAATGTCATCTCCTTGGAAGCGCTCATGCCCCTTGTCTTCGCGTCCATTCTGGAAGGGTCTTCATTCCGTTTATGTCGACAGACTCTCCATCTTCGCTAAACTCGTCGTTTTCAACACGTTGATCTTGTACGGTGATGGCCATCTATTCTCCTTTCTTTCCCACAGACGGCGCCAAATTGTGTGGGTGATTTTCCGATCACACTGCCCGTTTAGTAATTCAGCTGTAGAACACTGGCAGAATAGATGGCACCCTGTTGTCCTGCACAGAAAGAGAAGGCTCCGGCGGTGGTTCTTCCACCCGGGGGCTCTTCGACAATCAAGTCAGTATATCTCTCAAAGATAATCAAGTGCTAAACTCACTACTCAAAGTATAAAATTGCGTACCTTATACCCACAGGGGTGCCTTTCTTTTATAGTTTACTCAATCCTAGTCCCACTAGAAGCTTGGCTTCTATGGACTCCAATTCAGTGCTTACTTTGGATTTCTCAAGAGATAAGGATAAACTCCCTAAGAGTATTACCCTTATCCATCCTGAAGTCTTTCTTCATCCTAGGACTCTTGTCCCTTATCCGCTTATCTCGGATTCCGGTATTCTCGCAGATAACCTCGGCAACTCTGAGATCACCTCGGCATAACACCACGACACGTGGCACCTCAGCTGACACGTCGGCGTCACCTTACCATGTGTTGGTACTCTGAAAATATATCCCCACAACTGCCCCCTAGGTTTTATTACCTCGGCATTCTGAGGTGATGGAACCTATATCGTTTCTCTTTCCAGTACATCGGCATAAGAACTCTTCAGCCGAGATCATTCATTTCAGGCTGACATGTCTTCTTCTAAGAACAAGAATTCTAATGAACTCTTTTACGCGCATGAACTGTCATGCATCACTTTTCAACCGTTCTACTTACGTGTTTCACCTTCATTGGTTTGTGTCTGTGATGCGCTTGTAAGCCGTCTTGCATCTGTCTGCGCCGTCTGTGATGCATGAGATATTCCAGGCGTATTAAATGCACTGCTTTTGCCGCCGTTTCAAGTTTTTGACAAAACTTGTTTTTCCCTCTTTTTGCCTTTTTACTTTGCGCTTTGATTTACTTGCTTTCTCTCTCTCTAAACTCTTTCTCTTGAATCCGCCATTGCTCAGGCTTCAAGCTCTGCAACTTCATTCGTCTTTCTGGTGAAACCTCTCACTACTCTATCACTTCTGTAACCGTCGTCTGTCTTCGGCGAATTTTATTTCGGCCTTACTTTGCCTGGTAAGCCTCTGTTCCTTTCTTTCCCAATTCTTCTATGTTTTTTGCTTACTTGCTGTCATTACTGCTTTGTTCAAACCTTCGATTTGCTGAACTATTCACCTGGATGTGTCTTTTAAATGATCTTGCTCATGTCTTGAACACTTGCACTGTTTCACCACTTTCTTGCCATTGTTC
Source organism: Camellia oleifera (assembly GCA_022316695.1). Taxonomy (NCBI): domain Eukaryota; kingdom Viridiplantae; phylum Streptophyta; class Magnoliopsida; order Ericales; family Theaceae; genus Camellia; species Camellia oleifera. The sequence continues at coordinate 2,204,522 of CM039309.1, forward strand.
TTGATCCTGTATTTCTCGTATTCTTTATGCTTTTGAGAACCCTACCTCTATTCTTGATTTTGAAACTTCATTCTTTGTTTCTTGTTTTCTGTGTTTCCTTTCAGATCTGTGCCCCCAATCTTTATTTCCATAGATTTAGGTTTGGGATTTGTCTGTAGACTTCACCAATCCTTAGGAAAAACTAAAACAACCCTTACTAGTATTTACCTAGGTTTTTGCCGAGGTCCCAAAAACCCTTTAAGAACATCTCCTTTCTGAAGTCGAATACCTTTACGCCGACATCATGGGCATGTGGAAACATAGGGTAGGTACCCTAACCAAACTTGAGTACTTTAGGGAAGAATTCTCCATTCCTGCCGATGTCCATCTGAGACTGGCTGGGGATGATGACTCCATTATGCCAACAGACGATTCGATGCCCTTTCCTATTGTAGCTTTCACTGAATGTGGACTCCGGCTTCCACTTAATCCCCTTTTTCGTAAAGTTCTCCACTACTATAAGTTGAACCCCATGCAACTTACCATTAACTCCTATCGAGTGATTAATGGTATTATAGCCTTAGCTAAACAGGAAGATGCTAGGATCACCTTAGCTGATATCCAATACTGTTATACAATGTGTGCCCTCAATTTGAAAGAAAAAGGCTATGTCTATTACCTTAAGCCGAGGTCTACAGAATTCAAAATTGTAGCCGACCTCCCAGACTCCAACAAGGGAGCTGGGGATGACTATGTTATTGCTTCGGGAAATTGGGAGTTCGACTCAGACGAGGATGCCCATCTCTACCCTCTTCCTTGATCAGTTAAAGAGGGCAACGGTAAAAGTCCAGTGTCAATACTTGTTTGTTTCTTTTCAAGTCATCAATACTTTGTCTGTTTCTAATGTCTGTTCTCCTTGCAGATGTTCGTAAGCCACCTAAAAGCTTTCGCCAATCCTACGTCCCCAGCAAGGATTTGAAGAAACTTTTAGACTTGCCAGTCCAGAAAAGGAAAGCGCCTTTGCTTCTTAACTTTATTCCAACATACAAGTCGATTTTTCCTGACGTCCCTAAAAGGAAGAAGAAAAGCCTTTCTCCACCTTTTGCCACAACCCAAACTGCGTCTGTATCTCGAACAGATCAAGGATCAACATCAGATCCAGCTGATCAGCCATCAACTTCGGCTCCATACTTGATCCCAATACCTGAACGGAAAAGGCGGCGCAGACTAGTCCGAACTGCTAAGATGGGTCGCCCGAAACCTGTTGCTGAAGATCTCTTAGCCGACCTCCCTACCGATGTTGACGCTCAACCATCACAAACCATGCCCCCACCGAAGCCGAAGAGAACCAAGAAAGCTCAGCCAAAGGCTAAAGTAACTCAGGTTGAATCTGAGGATACTTTACCTATCTCCAAACTGGCTGAGAACGACAAGTCTCAACCTTTTGCTGGGAAGAGGCGTGCAGAAACCCAGCCATCAGAATCCACAAAATCAAAGAAGCCGAGGTCATCATCTGCGATGACCTCGGGGTCAAAAATACCAAAAGTCCCCTGGACACTCGAGATCACTTTAGAGAATAAGCCTGTCCTGGCTAGTGATAGTGCCGATGACATCAATGTCGGCGTTGCCCTTGGTACAGCTCTACTTCTCCCAGGTGATCTGGAGAAGAACGCCGAGATGAGCGAGTACGAAAATTATGCTCTGATGCTTCAACGCTGTGTTCAAGTAAGTTTCTTCACTTGGTAACCCGTCTTTCTTCATCTTTTCATACTTGTAAACTTTGTAATAACTTTTGCTTTATGCTTTTTTAGGCCGTTCAGCATGCCCATTCCTTCTTCATACAATCTTTTGAGAATAGGGAGAAGTTGTCCGACATGAAGAGGGAGTTAACTGCCCTTCAGAAAACCAACAAAAGTCTTCAATCAAAAATGAAGAAGTTGGAGGACCAGGCCGAGGTTGCCCTTAAAGCCCAAACTGAAGCCGAAGAGAAGGCTGATGCTGCTGAAGCTATTAACAAGGTTGCCGAATCGTAGAGGAGAGAGGCCGAGGCAAAAGCGGCCCAAGCCGAAAAGGAACTTCAGGAGGCCCTGGCCACTAAAAACGCCGAAATCAAGGCGGCTGACGAAAAGGCTTACGCTCAGGGTATGGCCGACGTCACTGAGGAATATAAACTACAAGTTAGGCAGGCATGCAACAGGGGCTTCTCCCTTGGTTGGATGTCCCTGATAAAAAAACTTGATCTCCCTGCCGATTCACCCTTCCGCAATGCCGATGCTATCCCTCTTCCATTCCCACCACCTCTACCTTCAAGTCAACCTGAGGATGCTTCTGAATCTGAGGATGAAGATGGAGATGAGGACGAGGATGAGGCCTTAGTAAGGAAATCCAAGGATACTGCTGGGGCCAAGTCCCTTCCTTCAACTGAGCAAATCATGGACTTAACTCAAGATGAAATGGGTGATGAGGTTGCCAAGGAAACTACTCATGAGCAAGCTTCGTTCGACGTTCCTCAAGTTGACAAGAGTATTGACGAAACTCTTGCCAAGATTGATGCAAAACTTGCAACGGAGAAGGCGGCCGAAGTAGTTCTTCAAGAATCTGCTGAGGTCCAAACCCAAATTGCTCCTGAAGTTGAAGAATCATAACTTTGATATCTTTTGTACTTTTTTGTTTCTTAGGCAGTATAAGCTTCTTTAAGTGGCCGATGTTCCTCCTGTTTTTTGTTGAATGCTTTAATATAACTATCTTTCTTCGAATGCCTGCACTCTCTTGTCTTTTCTTTGACTGTCTCTGCATGATTTTCTACTTAGAATATTTTGTATGCCTTTCATACTTTGCCTCCTTTGTGTAATTTTCTCGGGGTTACATATCTCGGGTATAATAACTGATGATTTACCTCGGCAAGAACTTGACCTGTAAATTTTGCATAAATTTCAACAAGTTTAAAACATATACTGTTTTAAGTTTAACTTACTTTTCTCAAGTCTCAACGACTGTAAAACAATGATCTTAGCTTTCACCTTCAACCTGTAAATTGTTATAAATTTCAACAGATGTTTAAATATCATATATCGGCTTACCTTTACCTTGTAAATTGTTACAAATTTCAACAAGTGTTAGACAATGATATCGGCTAAACTTCAACTTGTAAATTGCTACAAATTTCAACAAGTGAAGATAAGGAATAATCTCAGCTTAACTTCAACTTGTAAATTGCTACAAATTTCAACAAGTGAAGATAAGGAATAACCTCAGCTTAACTCCAACTTGTAAATTGCTACAAATTTCAACAAGTGAAGATAAGGAATAATCTCGGCTTAACTTCAACTTGTAAATTGCTACAAATTTCAACAAGTGAAGATAAGGAATAACCTCAGCTTAACTTCAACTTGAAAATTGCTACAAATTTCAACAAGTGAAGATAAGGAATAACCTCGGCTTAATTTCAACTTGTAAATTGCTACAAATTTCAACAAGTGTTAAGTGTCTTTGTATTCTTTCCGCCCCCAATGTGAACCTGAGTTCCACTTGGGTTCTCATTATTTATGTCTTCTAGAAACAATATTTTGTATCTTTATCAGTCACATGTGTTGAAGAATTCTGAAAAGATTTTATTGATGACATCGGTCAAAAACAATGCATATCTAATGATAGAAAAATTTTAAATTATAAGTGTTCCAGGGTCTAGGCAATGCGTTGCCCTCATTGTCTTTAAGCCGATAGGCTCCATTGCCTAATACCGAAGTGATTCTGTAGGGTCCTTTCTAGTTTGGGCCAAGCTTGCCCTCTCTGGGATCCTTCTTGTTGCCGACGACTTTTCTCAGGACTAGGTCGCCGACTTGAAAATCCCTTGGATTGACCTTCTTGTTGTAAGCTCTGGCAAGCTGTTGTTGGTATGCTGCGAGCTGAATTGCAGCTTTCTCTCTTCGTTCTTCCAAAAGATCCAGATCTCGGGCTAAGAGTATATCATTATTCCCATTCTCAACTCCCTGGGTTCGGATCCCTGGGATGCCGACTTCTAGTGGAATGACTGTTTCTGTGCCATAAGCCATGGCAAAGGGAGATTCTCCTGTTGATCTTCTCGGCATAGTCCGATATGCCCAAAGCACGTTGGGCAATTCGTCTACCCACTTTCCTTTTGATGCCTGCAGCCTCTTCTTTATTCCATCCAAAATTACTTTGTTGGATGCTTCAGCTTGTCTATTACTTTGGGAAAAACTTGGTGTTGAAAAGTAATTCTTGATCTTGAATTTCGCACAAAAGTTCTTGATGAGTTTGCTGTCAAACTGCGTTCCGTTGTTGGCAACTATTGCTCTTGGAATCCCAAATCTGGTGATGATGTTTCTCCATATAAAGTTCTTGACATCCACATCTCGGATTTTGGCAAGAGGTTCTGCCTCTATCCACTTCGTGAAGTAATCTGTTGCTACTAGCAAGTATTTTCTCTGCCCAGTTGCCTGGGGAAGTTGGCCAACAAGATCTATGCCCCACTGGGCAAACGGCCAAGGGCTGGATACTGGATTTAGGTCAGCAGCTGGCTGGTGTATCAAAGATGCAAACCTTTGGCATTGTTCGCACTTCTTCACGTATGCTTCTGTATCTTTTTACATGTAGAGCCACCAATACCCCTGGGTAATGGCCCTGTGAGCTAGTGATCTGCCCCCAGCGTGGCTTCCACAAACTCTTTCATGAATTTCATATAAAAAATCTTCAACTTGCAAAGGGTGTACGCACCTTAAAAGGGGTCCAGTGAAGGACCTTCTGTAGAGATGTCTGTTTGCTGTCAGACTGAATCTTACCGACTTTAATCTGACTTTGTGTGCCTCCTTGCAGTCTTCTGGCAGCTTTCCTTTTTTCAGGAATGCAACTATTGCATCCATCCAGCTTGGTCCCATGTCCACACACATTGCTTCCTGCTCTGTGTTCAGTGGTTATATGGTCCGGCCCGACATATAGTCAATCATTATTGTCCTTGTTTTTCCAGTTTGTATTAAACTTGCCAGGTTGGCCAACGCGTCGGCGTGGCTGTTATCATCTCGGCTTACTTGGAGTAGTCGACAGTTCTGAAATAAGGCTGCCAATCTGATGACCTCTTTTGCATATGCCGACATCCTTTCGTCTCTGGCTGCAAATTCTCTTGTTGACTGGTTAACAATAAGCTGTGAATCACAAAAAACTATTACCTCATCTGCTTCTGCTACTGCTGCCAGTTTTAGCCCTGCAATTAATGCTTCGTATTCTGCTTCATTGTTTGAGGCCTTGAACCCCAAACGGATGGACTGTTGTATTATTTCTCCATCTGGAGATATCAGTAGTACTCCTGCCTCCGCTCCTTGTCGGTTTGAACTTCCATCGACAAACAGTCTGAAGGAGTCGCCGATGTAGATGTTGTAGGGTCTGAGTTTTTCCTTCCTTTGTTCTTTTGCCTTTGGCTGGGCTTCTCCTTGCTTGCTGGGACAACGTTCATCTTGGCTCAACGGAGCCCAATGTTTGTTAGATTCCGAGGTGAACTCGGCCATGAAGTCGGCCAAAACTTGGCCCTTAATTGCTGTTCTCGGCCTAAACTCCAGGTCGTACTAGACCAAGGCCACTGCCCATCTTGCTATCCTTCCAGTTAAGTCTCCTTGCTGTAACAAGGGTTTCAAAGGGTGCTCTGTTAGCACTACAATCTTGTGCGCCTGAAAGTAATGGTTCAACTTCTTTGAAGCCATCACTAAGGCTAGCATTAATTTCTCTAGGGGTAGATACCTTGTTGTTGCGTTGGCCAAGGTTTTGCTTACATAATAAACAGCCTTTTGCTCCCCTTTTTCTTTTCGGACTAACACCGCGCTTACTGCGTGTTCTGAAACTGCTAAGTACAAAAACAGCTCTTCCCCAAGTCCAGGTGTTGAGAGGACTGGAGCCATAGTCAGATACTTCTTTAGGTCGGCCAACGCGGCCTTACATTCCTCTGTCCAGAGGAAATCCGTGGCTTTCTTCACCAAGTTGAAGAAAGGTTTACATTTGTCTGAGCTTCGGCTTATGAACCTGTTTAGGGCTGCGGCCCTTCCGGTAAACATCTGTACCTGTTTTGCTGATGTTGGGCTCTGTAAATCTAGGATGGCCTTGATCTGATCTGGGCTGGCCTCAATGCCCCTTCTTGTCACTAGGTACCCCAAGAACTTACCAGATCCAACTCCAAACGCGCACTTTGATGCGTTGAGTCGGAGCCGATATGTTTTGAGGATTTCAAAGACCTCTTTTAGGTCAAAAAGATGACCCCTAGGCTCCTTGGTCTTCACGACCATGTTATCGATGTAAACTTTTACTGTTTGGCCAATCAAGTGTCTGAACATCTTGGTCACCAACCTTTGGTAAGTTGCTCTTGCGTTTTTCAGCCCAAAAGGCATTACTCTATAACAGTACAGGCCTTTTGGGGTGATAAACGCTGTCTTCTCTTCATCCGGGGGGTACATGGCTATCTGGTGGTACCCCCTATAAGCATCTAGGAAGCTCATTCTTCCATGTCCAGATGTGGCGTCCACCAACTGGTCGATCTTGGGTAGAGGAAAGTTGTCTTTTGGACAAGCTTTGTTTAGGCTTGTAAAATCTACACAGACCCTCCATTTACCGTTCTTTTTCTTTACTACCACAGTGTTTGATAGCCATGTCGGGTAATCGACTTCTCTGATGGCCCTGGCCTCCAAAAGTCTATCTACTTCCTCTTCTACTGCTTCGACGTGCATCAACGTCGGTCTTCTGGCTCGCTGTATTACAGGCTTGGTCGACCTGTCAACGTTCAGTTTGTGGTATGTGACCTCGGGGTCAATGCCAGGCATCTCATAAGGTGTTCAGGCAAACACCTTAATGTTTGTTCTCAAAAAAGCTTCCAGCTCTCTTTTCTCTTCTTCGGCTAAGCTTGAGCCGAGAAGAAAGAAGCGTTCTTCATCGCCCTCCTGAACGAGGATTTTATTTAGTGCTTCTTCACTTTTCTCGGCCGACTCCTTGCCGACATCATCTAGGACCTTCATGTCCTCATCTTCGATTTCTGCCTTCTCTGGTTCTCAGATGTTGCAGGTTGATTTCATTGCTGTTATGGAGCAAGTTTTTGCCTGCAGTTGATCTCCTCTGATTTCTTCAATCCCAAGCTCTGTTGGGAACCGCAATAGTTGATACAATGTTGAGGGAACTGCCCCCATTGCATGCAACCATGGCCTTCCCAAGATGATGTTGTATGGTGAGGGTGTGTCAATCACAATGAATTCTATCTTGATTTTCTTTGTACCGGCTTGTACTTCCAAGCTTGTTGCGCCTAGTGGCCATGTCGGCGTTCCATTGAAGCCGACCATCGAGCCATTAGATCCTTTCATGTCATCTGGGTGAAGGCCCAGCTCCTTGTAACATCTAACGTACATGATGTCGCAAGAGCTGCCTTGATCAATCAAGATGCACTTCACTTGGCACTCCCCAACCTGGAGGGATACTACAAAGGCATCATTATGCGGATGTTGGACCATCTCTAGGTCGGCTTCAGTAAAAGCTATCATCGGTCCTTGGCACTCCTCTGGCCGATGTCTCTTTTCCCCGACTTGGTAGACATGCTGTAAATGCCTTACCCTCTGGGTCTCTCCTCTGACTTCGTTCTCGTTGACCCTTGAGTGGATCACATTAACCACCCGTGGTCCCCCTGCCTGTGGTTGCTGTGCTGGGGGAGGCGGGACTGCTGGTGCTTGAGGCAATCTTGCCTGTTCCTCTCTTGTCCTGGCTTTATCGACAAGGTCTTGCAGATGGCCTTGTTTCACTAAGTCCTCTAAGTGTGCTCTTAGGGTTCTGCAGCCTTAGGTTGGGTGCCCTTCTTCATTGTGGTAAGCACAACGCCTATGGGGCCTTTGCCAGTGCTCTGAAATAGGGTTGGTTTCGGATTTGATCTAGGACTTTGTGGACTGGGATTCGGAACACAGTCATCACTGCCTGTTTGGCCCTCAATTCCGTTTCTTGTTTGTTGAACCCGTTGTTACCTCGGCTTCGCTTCGGCGAGCCGTTGGTTCTTTCTTGTTTTATCTCTTTATTCCCCGATGTATCTTCCTCGGCTCTGGCATACTTCTCGATTCTTGCCATGAGCTTCTCCATGCTTTTCGGCAATGTCTTTGCCAAGGACTTCCGTAATGGACAATCATCTTTCAGGCGGTTCTTGAAAGACACGACTGCCACCTCCTGGTTGCATTCGGGTATTCGGTTGAACACCTCATAGTACCTTTTTGCATAGGCCTTAAGGCCTTCATCCTTGCTGATCTTCAGAGCCATCAATGCGTCCACCCTCAATGGCTGCAACTTGTTTGTCATGAATCTGGCCACAAACATCTCGGCCAGGCTTTCCCAAGTCTTCATGCTTCCCTTTGAGAGCTTATGGAACCAATCTGATACAATCTCCCCGAAGAATGAGGGGAACACTTTGCAGAGCAACGGCTCGTTTTCGCTATACAATGCTATTGAGTTCAAGTATAATCCAACATGAAAGTTAGGGTCTGACTTACCATCGTATATTTGAAACCTCGGCATACTGAATCTCTTTGGTGCCTGGAACTTGTCCAATTCTACCGAGAATGGTGTCCTTGGCTTGTCGAGTGAGGTTACCTCGGCTTCTCCGTTCTGTTGTTTCTTCTTGAGGTAGTTTCTCAAGTCTTCTTTGCTCCGTCTAGGAGCTCGGCTATCTGCTGACTTCAGTTTCTTCGGCATACTGCTCTCGGCCTCGTGGTGGACCCTTTTCGATCTCTCCTCATGAGTTGTGTCAAAGCATAACGCCTGCCCTTGAACATGCCGATATTTCTTGGGTTCTGCGTCCTTTGTGTGATATGTCTTTTGGGACTCTTCTCTTCTCGGCTCCTCTCGTCCGACTTCCCTGGAAGGCCGGTGAGAGTGCCTCCCACTCCTAGTGTGCTGAGGGGCTTCATGAATTGTTTTTTACCCTTGCTTCTGGGCATTGGTGTGTCGTGCAGTGGGTATGGCGGCTGCATGACGTTGTTTTGCATCATGAAGTTGACGACCGATTGTAGGTCTGCCAACTTGTCTGCCATCTCTTTTACCTCTTCATCCCTTCGTAGACACCTGTCCCTTCATACCTGGAGGTTGTCTTCGTTGTAGTATCTGCTCTGATCCGCCTTCTTTGAAGTGTCGTCTTCCTGGCCGACATCTTTCGCCCCGTGATTCTGGTCACGAGTTTCTGTATTGCAGTTGTTTCCTTCGACATCGAGGTCAATAGGTCTTTCGCTCCCAGCGGGAGTGCCGTCCCCAATCTTTTCTTTCTGTGCGTTACTGGCCATCTATTCATCTTTCTTTCCCACAGACGACACCAAATTGTGTGGGTGATTTTCCGATCACACTGCCCGTTTAGTAATTCAGCTGTAGAACACTGGCAGAATAGATGGCACCCTGCTGTCCTGCACAGAAAGAGAAGGCTCCGGCGGTGGTTCTTCCACCCGGGGGCTCTCTGACGATCAAGTCAGTATATCTCTCAAACATAATCAAGTGCTAAACTCACTACTCAAAGTATAAAATTGCGTACCTTATACCCACGGGGTGCCTTTCTTTTATAGTTTACTCAATCCTAGTCCCACTAGAAGCCTGGCTTCTATGGATTCCAATTCAGTGCTTACTTTGGATTTCTCAAGAGATAAGGATAAACTCCCTAAGAGTATTACCCTTATCCATCCTGAAGTCTTTCTTCATCCTAGGACTCTTATCCCTTATCCGCTTATCTCGGATTCCGGTATTCTCGCAGATAACCTTGGCAACTCTGAGATCACCTCGGCATTACTACCACGACACATGGCACCTCGGCTGACACGTCGGCGTCATCTTGCCACGTGTTAGTACTCTGAAAATATATCCCCACACTAACCCCTTTTAGGATTTTAACTTTTTAGTAAGATATGTAATTATTGCTTTGAAATCAAACCAAAGTATATTAATTTATCATATTGGCCGTTTTATTTTCATTATTAAATATATTTATAATTATTTTTAAAGGGTAGTTTTGGAATTCTCTATAATTTTATGTTTTGACTTTTTAAAATGGACAAATATTTTGAGGCATCCAAAAAAAAAAGAAAGATCGGACAAATAATATGGGACAGTGGAAGTATCTTTTAATTAGTTTGGCCAAGTTTGGTTAAAATTAAGTGAATAAAGTACATAGTCAGCCTGCGTTACTTATATCAAAATTAATTATGTTGTGAGGGTAGTTTCAATTTTACCATTTTATTGAATTTTAATATGTCATTAGTATTTCTTATGAAAAACTAATGTGTAAAATTAAAAAGATCAAATTGAAACTATAATAACTAAAGTAAATCTTGCTCAAATACGAAAGACCAATGATATAATTTACCCTATCATAATCGATTAATGCATTATCTGGTTTATTTGAATAAAGTGTAATTGAACGATCATTCTATCAAAATAATTATACTTATTTTTGGTTAACTAAAAAATGATGAAAAATGTATATTATAAATAAAATTATCATTCGTCATTGTATTGAAAAACTAAAGAATAATTATTTCATTTTATTTCATTCTAGTCAACCAAATAATACATGAAAAAAAGTATAAAAATCATTTGTATACATGTATATTTGGAAATGACTTTTTTTAGTTGTATCGAAAATTGTAAATTACTTAAATGTTTATTTTTTTAATAACTTTTTAACTTTTTAATAATTTTTTAATTTCTTAATTATTTTAACACACAAAAAAGGGGGCTAAGTAAATACTATATGTAATTATTTCATTTTATTTCATTCTCTCTCTCTGTATCTCTCTCTCTGTTGTTGATGATGATGTGTTATTATTGATGTTGATGCTCTCTCTTTCTCAGTGGGTGGGTTTGATTTTTAGTTTTGATTTTTGGGTTTGATTGGTAATCTGTTGGCTGATTGATGATGTATCTCATCTTTCATTCTTTCTTCTTCTTCTTTGTAGACTATTGGCCAGTTAGAAGAAAAAAAAAAAAATTGATTTTGATTTTAGTTTTGTGATGGGTTTGATAGTTTTTAGAGAGAGAAAGTGGATTTGCTTCAATTTTGTGATGAGTTTGATAGTTTTTAGAGAAAGAAAGTGGAGGAAGAAGAAGATGAAGGAGATTTTAGTTTTGTATACATGTGTATTTGGAAATGACTTTTTTTAGTTATATCAAAAATTGTAAATTACTTAAATGTTTATTTTTTTAATAACTTTTTAACTTTTTAATAATTTTTTAATTTCTTAATTATTTTAACACACAAAAAAGGGGGCTAAGTAGTAAATACCATATGTAGCTATGTAGCTTTTAGACCGGGTAGTCAATTATAAACTTATTAATTACTACAATCCTTGGTAGCTCGAGAAACACTTGGCCTGAATTGGCTCGAATATCCAAAGCGACGGGTTTTTGTGTATTTTTTTTTTTTCCTCGTTGAAAACAGGAGGAGGAAGAGAGAAGAGAGGAGAAATAGAAAGAAAAAAAGAGAGAAGAAGAGAGAAGATGGAGGGGAAAGAGAGAAAGCACCATCACCGGCACCGCCATCCTCTGTGTATACACAGATCTGTATAGATCTGTGTACTTCTTTCTCTCTCTCTCTCTCTCTGTTGTTGATGATGATGTGTTGTTGTTGATGTTGATGCTCTCTCTCTCTCTCTCTCAGTGGGTGGATTTGATTTTTGGTTTTGATTTTTGGGTTTGATTGATAGACTGTTGGCTGATTGATGATGTATCTCATCTTCTTTTCTTTCTTCTTCTTCTTTGTAGATTGTTGGCCAGCCAGAAGAAAAAAAAAATTTTGATTTTGATTTTAGTTTTGTGATGGGTTTGATAGTTTTTAGAGAGAGAAAGTGAGTTTGCTTCAATTTTGTGATGAGTTTGGTAATTTTTAGAGAAAGAAAGTAGAGGAAGAAAAAGATGAAGGAGGTTCAGTTTGGAAAGGAGGCTCTGTTGGGTTCACAAATGTTTGAGACAGAAAAGAGAGGAGGAAGGAAGACGAAGACGGAAAAAGAAAAAGAAAAAGAAAAAGAAAAGGTAAGGCAAAACGATATTGTTTTGCATTTTCGAACCATTCGGATCAACTAGTTTCGAGTTACCCAGCAGAATTGTTAATTAATACATATGTATTTAGAAATGACTTTTTTTAATTGTCTCGAAAATTGTAAATTACTTAAATGTTTATTTTTTTAATAACTCTTCACTTTTTAATAATTTTTTAATTTCTTAATTATTTTAACGCACAAAAAAGGGGGCTAAGTAGTAAATAGCATATGTAGCTATGTAGCTTTTAGGCTGGGTAGTCAATTATAACCTTATTAATTTATATCATGCTCCATAGGTTTAGTTGGTCCATCATACATGGACTACAACATAAAGTTTAGCATCACGGCTAACTAATTTTTTCTTTCTTCAAGTATTTTTTAGATTAATTACATTAATAATTCTTAAAATATTAGTTATATTTTAATTTTGTTAATTTGATACCAAACTACAAAAAATGAGTTAAATAATCCTCAAACCACACATGACCTTAATTTTTTAATAGAAACGATGTGCTTTTAAAAATTTATAAAAAACATTATTGTATGTAACAAAATTAAAAGAGTGAGGTACTAAAATCAATCATATATGTAGATATATTAACAAAATATAAATATAAAAATTTAATTAATAATTTTATGTATTGTACAAAAATAAAAATCAAATTTTAAACAAAAACTACAATATAAAAATTTATTATAAAAAATCTCAATTTGTCCGAATTATAGACTTCAAAAAAAAAGTTCAATCCTTTTAAATATATATGAAAAAATTGTCGCAACGAATTTACCGTCACCGAACTTTTTTTAATTTTTAAGTGAAGTTGAGCCCCACTAAATTAAAAATTATTCGGCATGTTTTCATGGTCCGTCGTTGAAGTGTTGATATATATAATGGAATGGAACAACATGAAACAAACATCCTCACGAAAACAAACATAAGACATGGCATTGTCTCTTTCCACCACTACTACCACCACCGTCGCTATGGTATCAGTGATCCTTCTCCTCATCCTTCCTACCTATTACTGTTCTGAATTCATCCCTGACTCTGACCGAGATGCTATAGAGTTCGCACTGAATTTAGAGTACTTGGAAGCAGAGTTCTTCTTAACTGGTGCCTTGGGAAGTGGCTTGGATAGCATCGCTCCGAGTCTAGCCGCTGGCGGTCCACGGCCCATTGGCGGCAGACAGGCCAAACTAGATCCTTTCTTGAAGGATGTCATCCTTCAATTTGGGTTGCAGGAAGTTGGGCACTTGAGGTTCATGATTTTCTTTCTTTCGATTTTTTTTTTTTTTTTTTTCCCAAGTAGTTTTCCTGGAAAATTTTACAAAGGGTGCTGATGATCCACTTTTGAATATATTTGCAGGGCAATTAAGAGCATTGTGAAGGGATTTCCGAGACCACTACTGAATATAAGTGCAGGAGTGTTTGCAGAAGCGTTGAACACTGTATTTGGAAGACGCTTGATGCCACCTTTCAATCCTTATGATAATGGGCTCAACTTCCTAATTGCCTCCTATGCTATTCCTTATGTTGGACTCACTGGATATGTTGGAGCTAATCCAAACCTACAAAGTGTCACTGCCAAAAGGGTATATGTGCCAATTTCATATTAATCTAAATATCGATCAATATATATTGGTTTTTGTCCTTTTGATATGGATACATCCTCGAGTATTTGTCAAAATAAAAATCACATGTGTATCGATTGACTCCTAAGCTAATTCACAACAGATATAATCGGTTCACAACCGGTTCAACGAGGTAGATAGTTTTAAAAAATTCACAATCCCAACATTCAATTCTTGATAAATTCAAATCCTCTAAAGTTAAGTTGGATAGTATTCTATAAAATAAGTTAGTAATTGGTTCAAACAGTTACTTATTAGACTATAATCCAATATTAAGTGTACATAAAATTAATAAAAAATGATAGTAGGACAAGTTTTGATTTTATCATTTTAAAGCGAAATATTTATCAAAGGTGACTCGTATATATTTTAAAAAAAAACCATCACCATTATTGTTGTCAAAGATTTTATATAGTAATAGTAATTATTTTGTATGATTATGATTTTTCATCTTATAATTATGCTTACTCATGTCAATAATTTATTTTCCAATAAAAAACGAACTGTACAAATTAATAACAAAGGAGTTGAGTTGGGGTCATTCAATCTCGATACGTATCCCTTCACACTCCCAACAATATTATTAGGCCATGACTGATACTAATACGTTTATGTATTATGCAGCTAGTGGCAGGGCTTTTGGGGGTGGAGGCAGGCCAAGATGCAGTTATCCGAACACTACTCTACAGCCGGGTGCAGGAGAATGTGTACCCGTATGGGACTACTGTCGCTGAATTCACCGATCGCATCTCAAAGCTGAGGGATATGCTTGCACGCGACGGCCTGAAAGACGAAGGGCTCATAGTTCCGCAAGCTGACGGAGCTGAGGGAAAGATTTCCGGCAACGTCCTCTCCTCTGACCAAAACTCTCTTTCCTACGCCAGAACTCCCCAGGAGATACTTCGGATCGTGTATGGTACCGGAGATGAGCGTGTCCCCGGTGGCTTCTACCCTAGAGGAGCTGATGGTCGAATTGCCAAATCATATCTGCGAATCCATGGTGCTTAATTTAATTTCACTGATGAATATTGCCAAGTATTGGTGTTGATGAATAAGCTAGCTAGCTTACTTTGGTGTGTTTTTACTACCTTTCACCTTGGCTAATATTGGCTAGTCTACACAAATTTAAATAAATATATGCATGGTTGTTTCATTTTTACGTGCAAAAAAAATTAAATTAAGAAACCTCTTACAAGATTTTAAGTCTCTTTCCAGTTTATACCTATATTTATCTTTATTATATAATATTCATATTGACCATCGATGGTTACCTTACCTCAATGGTTGGTTCCAACATTAGTAGTGGACTTGAACCCCCACACCCCCACACCCCCCCCCCCCCCCCCCCCCCCCAAAAAAAAAAAAAAAAAAAAAAAAAAAAAAATTAGAAAATCTGGATCAGAATTAGACATGAAGACAAGTCTTGTAATTTATCTTTCTTATTTTTCAAAAATAATATTCAAATTTAAACAGTTAAAAGTAAGAATTTAATAAATCAACCCCATATCAAGGGTGCTGTTGATGATGAGTGCTTGAAAGTGTGGAGTTGTTCGATTATTTTAGGGAGTTAATATACTTTTTATTATATTAATTCTCTTAATTTAAATTAAATTATAATTATAATTAATTATTTTTATTTTTGAAGTAATTTGTGACAATTAAATTCATGATCAAGGACCCTTTAATTTTAGGAGAAATTGCAATTCAGTAAAAAATTAAATTGATGGTAAACTTTGTCAATTATAATAATTAAAATATATATTTTTTTTTTATAAATTTGTAAATATTTTATGAAAATCCTGATTTGTAATTTTTTATTAATTTTATTTAATAAATGAGTGGGCCCGGATGTGGACACATGGCGGAGGAGAAGGGAGTACAGCACGGGGAATTGTTTTTTGTAGCCCTGCAAGTTTTGTTTGGAAAGTAAAAGTTGGAGTTTTTTTATTATTTTAGTTAAAAAAAAAATAAAAAGGATTTTTTAATTTAATAAGATAAAATATCACATTCAACTCATAATCATTAAATTTTTTCTCTTATAAAAAAGTCTAAAATCCTTCTCAAATCAGACTTTTTAACCATAGGCTAAAAAAATAAAAAAAGTCAAAAAGCTAACCCACTTCTCAAACGAACTTGTAATTCATCATAAAAGATGCACATTCACGTTAAACGCATTGCGCGAAACACTGATCTCGTCGGCAACATAAATCTAAAGGTTGGCTCAAAGTCAAGGAGTAGAATAGGGCAGGTGAAACCAGCTCATTTTTTTCTTCGTATAAATGTCCACTGAAAGAAGGGGAGTAGTTGCCACTATTTCTTGATTTTATTTTCTTTTTTTTTTTGTGTATAAATTGAGGTGAAGATGAAGGGGTAAGATAACAACAATAACAGAGTGTATGCAATTTAAGAGAGTAAGTGAGGCTATAGAGAGGAAGTGAGGTGTGAGGATTGTAAACTCCCCCTGGGAATTTTATAGTAAAAATCTCTCTCCGTGGACGTAGGTAATTGCCGAACCATGTAAATCTTATATGTTATTGTTTGTGATTGATTTCTGAGTGTGCCTAATCCTAACACGAAGGTCATAGTTGGGCTGGGGTAAAATTATCCCATTAATAATAATGGGGATAAAGAATGTGAAGAGATGATATTTTAAGAATATTGATAACTAAAACTTGTAAGTAAATAATTTTGTTTAACTAGACCGGCATGTAAGTGCGCATTTTCTTTTTGGAAAATTGCGACAGTAGTCTCTATATTTTGGTCCTAGTGTTATTTTGGTCTCTATAATTTTAATTGGTTCTATTTTAATCCTGAATTTATGATTTTGTTTTAATTATGGCAAATGTTATACCTCTTGAAGAGAATATACTCTTGGTTAAACAAACCACAAGGTAAACACTCTCAAAAGTTGAAATTTAGGGTCAAGAATCTCAGCAAGAGGCCTCAAGTTTTTGGTGTAGGAAGTATATGGATGGTGTATGTGTAATGCAAGAGAGAGAGATGAAGTGTGTTGGACAAGTTTTTGGTAAGCAAGACTCAACACAACTAGGTAAACACCCAAATCATACATGGTCTTCAAGTTAAAAGTTAATTCAACTCAACTTCTAAGACATTTACTTCGAGTTACAACACAAACTCTACACTAGTATTACGGTGACTCATAAGGTCCACCCTGAATGCAACCATGACTAGAACACCGAATCTGTGGTGTTGGGTATACTCTCTAGCGGTGCCCAAAATGCATACGTGTTGATAGAGAGCTCTGGTTCCCGCATTAAGGGGAACAAGGTTGGAGGTTATTGGAGAGCCTGGGAGGTACGCACTGTACTTTTAATTTTTGTTTACTTCTTATGCTTTCTGCTTTTATATCTGTCCATGCATTGTGCTTTCTGCTTTGCACATTCTGTCTTTATCACTGGTCACACCCTGTGTGCCCAGTCCATTTATTTCATGAACAAACTGCAGCACGTTCTAGGAATGGGGCTCAAAAAGAGTGGTTGGAAAGGTGTTGCAATGCTGGCAGTGATAAACTTGCCATGAAGTCAATAGAAGAGAGGAAGGAGGAAATCAATCGAACAGCTGAAATGGCAAATGCTTTCCTCAAAGCACTCAAAGAAGGCTTTTTTGCCATTTTGTCATTTCTTTTTCACTACATGAGAGCTGAATGTTACACTCCTGCAATGATCTTCTTGTTCTCTTCAACTAGTTATGAAATTATATTCCCATAAGCTCTTACCTAGTTAACGGACCTCTCTAACTTTTCAAGTTTTCTTCATTAATGTATAATACACTACGCCAAAATTGAGCTTTAACGGCGGTTTCGTCACCGCCGTTTATAGGCGTGTCGAAAAAAGTACAACCGTCATAAAAAGGTAAATTACCGTCGTTAAAAGTCGACCAAAAACGGCGGTTCTTTACCGCCGTAAATAGGTTCAAATTTTTCAAAAAATAATTCTTTCTTCTTACACTCCCCAAGCCTTGAACCCTCAACCTCTCATCCACCCACACTAACCACTCCATCACAGCCACTCTTCATGGAATATATTTCCTAAATAAATATTTAAACATTACTTTTACTTTATTGTAGATGATCATGTTCAACCCTAGCCGCGCGTGGTCACCACTCACCGGAGCTCCGCCGACAAAGACCGCCGTTATTAATGGCGGTAATGAGAGGGCTTTAGCGGCGGTTTCATTACCGCCGTTTAAAAATGACTTCAGCGGCGGTTTTTTAACGGCGATTTCATTACTGCCGTTAAAGGGTCATTACTGGCGGTTTTGTTAACGGCGGTAACGAAAACCGCCGTTAAAGATACATTAACGGCGGTATTAACGGCGGTTTCGTTACCGCTGTTAATAGTATCTTTAAACGGCGGTAACGAAACCGCCGTTAAAAAAACCGCCGTTAATACCCTATTTTGACGTAGTGATAAACATATAAATAGTTGGAGTAATTATAAAAATTTTGTTAATTTAAATTATAATTTTTTAATTTATTTTCAATTTAAATCATTTGTTTACTTTCGTTAATCAAAATAAAAATAAAAAAAAGAAAAAAGTTTACAATAGGCACCACCAATTAGGTGCGGACGCAATATAATATAATTTTCTGTTCATTATTATTTTTATTCTACCTTTAAAATTTATAAAATTATTTTAGCCGTTAAACTTGTATTATAGAAATTTCATTCATATTTAAATATTTATAAGTAGAACATAATATAATTTGTTGTTATTATTATTCTTATTCTAACTTAAAATTTTAAAAATCTATTTTTCCAATTATAATTTCAAATCAAACAGGTTTGTGTGACCAAAGACGTATCCTCTTCCTGTTTGGTGATAGAGGCTTTTAAGCAATAATAATTGAATTTAAATACATTAGTGGAATCCCAATTTTTTAAAGGATTATAAAATTCAAAAAGTTTTGGATTTAAACACAAATACTAAACCATTTATAATACTCATGAAGTCCTATATAAATAGACTCCCTCTCTTACTTTTTCAAGGATTATAAAATCTAAAAGGTTTTGAATTTAAATACAAGTAGTGAACAGTTTATAATACTCATGACGTCCTCTATAAATAGACTCCTCCTCTCCTATTTTTCATCATCAAAACACTAAAAACTAAGACTTTAGATCTTGTTTGCAACAGTTGTGCATTGTGGATTTCACCGTTCTCAATATTCTCGTTCTCAAGATATATGCATCTCTTCAAAAGCTATCTTCATACCCTTTCTCTTTGTTTTGATGTTATGATTTTCTAAACTGTTACTAAATCTCTTTGTTTTGATGCTTTGATTTTACAAACTGTTAGTAAATCTGTCATATTAGGATTACTCTTAATTTCTTTTGTCTTACATATTGTTTTGTCCTCAATTCCGTAAAGCCAACTCCAAAAAATATACCAACATTAATAATAACACAAAAACCAATAGTTTAAAAAAAAAAAAAAAAAAAAAAAACTTTCCTATGAACATGATCATCATGGGGGTAAATTGGGCTGGGATCTATATATAAAAGTAAAAAAAAATAAAAATTTACACTAACAATAATACATGTGAGGCAACAAAATTGTTAGGGGAAATAAAAAACAAAAAAAAAATCATTATTTGACCATTATAATAACAAAAATCTTGACTCTCACAACACGGGTGTTTAGCACAATATCAACTCCAATTTCCATTAATCCGTTTGATTAGTTGAATGAGTTTAGTTGGGAAAAAAAATACAATGGGTTTTATTACTAAAATAAATTCAAGACAAAAAATTGTATGAAAATTGAGTTATATAATATTTTTATCTGTTTCAAAATCACTTTGTAAAATTAAATTTTAAAAGCAAACTAACGTTGAAATAAAAATACTTAACACTTCAATTATATAACCTATAGCAATCATAATACAAACAAAAATATAATATGTCACTATCAAATATATATAAGTAAAACTATAGCAATCATATTAAACAAAATAAAATATAAGAATAAAACAAACAATTCTAAACTCTCTAAATTTTCAACTTTTCTTCATTCATGTATAATAAACATATAAATATTTGTAGTAATTATACAAATTTTGTTAATTTAAATTATAATCTTTTAATTTATTTTTAATTTAAATAATTTGTTTACTTTCATTAATCAAAATAATAAAAAAAAAAAAATTTACAACAGGCACCACCAGTGGACGCAAGCCTCACACGTTGGTGGACCCACGACCACCTATCACCATAGTCTCTGTTTCAGAGGCATGGTGTCATGGGACTAAATTTTTCTTATCAAACACTTGTTCTTATATCAATGACTCCACAATTCTCCATATAGATTCACTTCTCTATTTTTTGTATTATTACGTCACTAAATATAAATATACTTAGTCCTTATGTAAATCATATTTTTTTGTGTACACAGCTCACAATTGCAAAACATAAACACTGTTTATTCTGTAACTCAACTAAAATACGAGAAGAAAGAGCAAGCTTACCGAGTTTACCATCATAGATGATGATATTCCTGCTAACAGTACCGAAACTATGAAAGAGACAATCAATGAGGACTCATCCCAATTGCAAGGTAAAAAAAAAGAAAGAATTATTGTATTCAAAAATTCTTTCAACTTACAAATCAATGGCAATTCACAAAATCTGAAATTGTTTTGTAGGAGTAATGCAAGAAAATGAAATTGATTCAAAAGGTTTTATCCTTATCAATGAACTTCGACCTTTTGATAGAGATTGGACAATAAAAGCAATTGTTCTCAAAAGAGGGATCATTGAACATTATACCACTTCAAAAGGATCAGGAACAATGTGGAAAATTATATTGATGGATGAACAGGTATATCATTTAATGATTTATACAAATATAACTTATTTCTCCTTCATTTGATATTTCTAATTTCTACTGTCAATTCTAATTTAATGCACCTATTCATTTCATCATTTTATAATAAGGGTACAAAAATACAAGCAGTGACATTCAATGAAGTCATTGACATGCTCGGAGAGTCATTTAAAAAGAACAGTACATATTTCATTTCCAATGGAGTTATTAAACCTGTAAACCAAAAATTTGCAATTGTCCACAAAAAAATTGAAATATCACTCTCTATTCAAACACAAGCACAATTGCCAAAATGATGATCAAGTTGAATACACTTACATATATATGACTTTGTTTCATTCTCTCAAATCAAACAACATCTACAAAACAACAATATTATTGGTATGTCTTAAACATTTTCTTATATATTATTATATATGACTTACTATCAAATAAT
Source organism: Camellia oleifera (assembly GCA_022316695.1). Taxonomy (NCBI): domain Eukaryota; kingdom Viridiplantae; phylum Streptophyta; class Magnoliopsida; order Ericales; family Theaceae; genus Camellia; species Camellia oleifera. The sequence goes on from CM039309.1 coordinate 2,225,453, forward strand.
AGTAAACCTTAAATTAATTTTTACTATTATGTCAGATGTATTTGGCTTAGTACATAATGTTGAGCCTCTTTCATCGGTTATCAGAACATGAGCAATTGGTAAATTATTGAAGAGGAATATCTATTTGATAGATTCAAGGTATGCATTAGAATAACTCTTAAGTTATAAAATAAAAAATACAAAAAACTTAAAATACTGAAATTTTATATTTTCCATTGTTACAGCTCTCACACTATTCTTCTTACATTATGGAGGGATGTAGCCCAAAACGAAGGAACAATTCTAGAAGATATGGTAAAAGAAACACCTGTAGTTGCAATGTCCAAAGTAAAAGTGTCAACATATACAGGTACATTTAAACACTAAAAATTAAAATAATATTATTTATGACATTATTGTTATTGCCTTATAATGAAAATATATAAATCCCTAATTATATATATTCAGAATTTTACATTGTTTAATTTAATATATATATATACTCATAATTTTCATTTCACACAGGTGTCATATCTATATCCATATCCATAATTTCAACAACTACAATTAAAATAAACCCAATAACATTTGAAGTTGATAATATTAGAGAATGGTATATTAAAAAATATATTGTTTCTATTTCCATATTTACAACTTTCATACAATACTGGAATTAACAAATATTATATGTAGTTGCAATAAAAAAACAATTGAAAGCAACTCAAGTACAACGTTATGGGCAACAAGTAAGCAAAGTCCCGAACGAGTGAAGATAGAAGATTTGATAGAAGGTTCATTGTTTAATTTTTAGGTATGCAATTTATCATCCTAATAATAATTGTAAAAATTCCAAATATTATGATTTATCTTTTACTTCACCAAATTAATATTAATATTAATACACCATGACTATAAATATCCAAATAGAATACACATTGTTCCTTCAAAGCGACAATCATTTGTATAGACAATCTAGCCCAACCTTAGTATATTGCTTGCAAAGTATACAATAAGAAAGTTTATCAAACTGAACAAGGAGCAGAATGTAGAAAATGCAAGAACTCGAATTCAGAGTATTATCCAAGGTATGTGATAGTTCTACATAATAACACAAATTAATGTTTTGCATTTATTAAATAACAAAATTACAACCTCGCAATTTATTTACATTTGTCACATCAAATATCAGATATTTGATGAAGCTTACAGTGGGAGATGGAGAAAGACAACTACATGCCACATTATCTGAAGTGGCTGAGAAAATTATTGGATGTCGAGCAACTGAATTCATAGCATCCAAAAACAAGGTAAGTTTACCAAATGCATAAGCAATGTCACATTAGTAACATACATACATAGCAAAGAAAATAATTTAATTTAAAACTATACTATTGTTATTGTTGTTGCAGCAAGGTAAGAATAACAAATTCTATAATACTTCTAGATATACATGCATATTTATCACAAGATTACACAAGATGAATGATAAAAATCGCATATCTATGAAGATTGTAGCAGAAGAAGTATAAAATGAAGAAGATCAATATGAAATAGAAAATACAAATACAACAAATTTTCAAAATCCCTCAAAGATGATCAAACTAGAGAATGAATGAATTTAAAAAAATAAAAAATAAAAAAATAAAAAAATAAAATTATCTTTCAATTTCCTTTACTTAATTTATTACAAAATTATAATAAAAATATTACAATATTAGTTGAATGTTTTATTTCTTTACCTTAAATAATAATAATATTACAATATTAGTTGGGTGTTTTATTTGTTCATCTTTTAATTACAAAAAGGTTTCTACATATATACACATAACAAAAATAAAACAACCTGGTGAATTATATATTTAATAGTAATAAGTCCAATCATATGATATGGATTGCAATTATTTTATGTGATTGTTTCAACTTACTTTCTAAATTTTAATACTTAAACAGAAATATAAATGCCCCCCCATACGCAAGAATTCATATATTATTTTCTTCGTGAATTGACAAAAACATCCACATATGAAGGACATGGAGTCCGATTACACTCCTAATCCGACTTATCAAATTTTTACCAAACAATATCCATATTTTCAAACATAAACATTAAACATTAACAAAAAATAACAAATTGTTTCAAAAAGAAAACTAATATAAAAGGAGTACTTACTCTATGGTGGACTTTGCTACTATATATATGGAATGCTGTTTTGATCTGTCAATTGGTTTTGTTCTGTTTATTTCATTATTTTATTGATGTTTGGTAGTTTTGGATTGTTTGGTCTGTATCAGGTGTGGATAGCTTTTTTATTGGGTGAGGTTGTTTTTGGTGTTTGTGGTTGATTTTTCACCAACTCGTGATGGTGTGCTTGCATATGATTGAATGGTCTTATTGGTGCTAACCTAGTTGGGATTGATTAGGTTTGTTATGATACTTTTTGCACTCATCCTCTTCTTTCTTTTACTGATGTAATAGTTTTCGGTTTCAACAATAAAGTTTCTTTTCTTTGTTGATCAAAAAAAAAAAAAAACTAATATAAAACCTACAAACCACAAAAAAAAAAAAAAAAACAACTAAACATAAATATAAGAAAAAATACCACGTGCAAAGTACGTGCACCTCCACTAGTTATTATAAAAGTGTGAAAAGTTTATCATGTTTTTTATTTTTTTTTAATTTTAATTTTACCTTATCAAATTTATTATATTTTCTAAAAGTCATGAAGAGCTCTATATAAATCAATAGTTCCTTTCTTATTTTTCTGTGTCTGCTTCTACATTGATATACATAATATTTATAATATAAATCACTGTGAATAATTTTGGTTAAATTTTAAAATTGTATGCATTCGTTCAAATCTAAACAGAAAAAAGTGCATTTATTTTAAAGATATAGATTTGTGTTGCATTTAAAAATTCATAAGTTATTTTCATATATTTTCTTTTTATTTAAATTATATTTTATGAATTGTGATATTTACATAGTACTTTAACAATCATGTATGGCGTCAAAATTTTAAACAAGAACCACTTTTGTTGGTTTTATTTTTTAAATCTGTTTTTCACTTTTTGAGTTTTCATATTTTCTCACTTTTAGTGATTAAAGATATTGGAATTTCTTCATATTTTATATTTAAATTATACTTTTACATGAAAATATAATATCCGTTAATTTAAATACAATTACAAAGTAAAATATCAGTAAGAAATTTATAAATTCAAACATTTACTGATTTTTTATTATTATATTTTTTTTGTTATTATTATTTAATATTAATAATTTTGTTCTAAAAAAAATACACAACAAATTATTTTCTAAGGGTATTTAGATTAAGTGAACCGAAATCTCAAAGTAAAATTAAAAAATAGAAAAAGTAGTAAATTAGTGAATCTAAAAAGATAATAAAATGGTTATTAAAAAAAATGTCAAAGACAAAAAATGTGAAAATCAAAAAATTCAAAACAAAAGTTTGAAAAACAAATCAAACCAAACACTATAAACTTATATTTTTTAAAATTTTTCTTCACTAATCTCTAATTTTACACAAATTATTCACAAATTTCTTTTAAATTTTATGTGAATTTAATAATCTAATTAAAAAATAATGCACACACACAAAAACATAACACTAAACATCCACATTATGATTCACTATTTAATTATGAATAATTAACTTCTCATTGTTACCTATATTGTATTGTTGTAAAGATTACAAATATTATTTTTGTAATATCTTATATACACACACACACACACATATATATATATATCAATGTCTACATATATAAATACTAAAAAAAATATAATTAGAAATTTATATATGTTATTGTATTTATATATTGTGAATCTGTAATACTATATTACCATCAGATACTTTAATTTTATAACATGTATCGTTTTAGTAATATAACTATATTTGCTAGGGAAAAATTGCGAAATTGTATATTGTCAAACATTTACTGATTTTTTATTATTATATTTTTTTTGTTATTATTATTTAATATTAATAATTTTGTTCTAAAAAGAATACACAACAAATTGTTTTCTAAGTGTATTTAGATTAAGTGAATCTAAATCTCAAAGTAAAATTAAAAAATAGAAAATGTAGTACATTAGTGAATCTAAAAAGATAATAAAATGGTTATTAAAAAAAATGTCAAAGACAAAAAATATGAAAATAAAAAAATTCAAAACAAAAGTTCAAAAAACAAATCAAACCAAACATTATAAACTTATATTTTTTTAAAATTTTCTTCACTAATCTCTAATTTTACACAAATTATTCACAAATTCCTTTTAAATTTTATGTGAATTTAATAATCTAATTAAAAAAATAATGCATACACACAAAAATATAACACTAAACATCTACATTATGACCTACTATTTAATTATGAATAATTAACTTCTCATTGTTACCTATATTGTATTGTTGTAAAGATTACACATATTATTTTTGTAATATCTTATATATATATATATATATATCAATGTCTACATATATAAATACTAAAAAAAATATAATTATAAATTTATATATGTTACTGTATTCATACATTGTCCATCTGTAATACTATATTACTATCAGATACTTTAATTTTATAACATGTATCGTTTTAGTAATATAATTATATTTGCTAGGGAAAAATTGCGAAATTGTATATTGTTCTTCTACCAACTTATATTTAATACATATATACATATATGTTATTCAAACAAGTATCAACACAATAAACACTTTCAATAACAAATGAAAACTTTACAAAACACCTCTATCACCACAATAATTATATCTTTTTTTCCCTCATAACAATATGATATCGTTTCAAACTTTTACTCCTCAAAATATTTTTATTACAATGAGTTATAATTGTGAGTAAGAAGAAAAACAAGAAGATGGTGAAATAAAAACTGCAAAAGATCTATTGCAACATACTCTTTAGGCAAAGTTAGACGAGCTGAAGTAAGAATTATCATATTTATTGTGAAATTCAAGAAAAACAAGTGAGATGGTGGCAATAGATTCTACCTGGTACAGTCCTAGTAGGACTCTTCAATGTGTTACGACCCGCTCCCTGTACCCAAAGGTTAAGTATCGTGATGGTCAGTAACTGAGGTTAGCTCCGGCCAATTCATAAACAAATAATTAAACGCAAGCGGAAGAAATATTTAAATAAGGGTACCAAAATAATCATTGGAGTTTCTATTTTTATTACAAAATATATTGACCAAAAAGGCCGATATTTATATAGAAAAATATCAATAAAAGTGTTGTGTGTGCGTCTATTCCGCAGCCCCGCATCTAAGACTTTCCAAAGGCTATTTATGAATTGTGTTGTTTCCTGAAAATTGGTAAACAACTATAAGCACATGGCAGAGTGAGAAATATTATACCAAAAGTATAAGGAACACGAAATAACCATGTTAAGATAACTTAGTCGGAACAAATAATCTTTTAAGTAGCAAAACTGAGATTATGTAAACAAATCATTTAAGTAGCAGAACTGAAATAAAGAAATTATGTAAGTAAATAATCATAACCACGGTACAGAACAGAGGTCACAGGTGTGACAATAAGAACAGATGTACGGATTCAAGAGGTGGCTCATACGGATTCTAGAGGTGGCTCCCACAATAGTGTAGCACTTAGTTCCGCACAGCACTTTGGTCCGCACAAAACAAAGGTACGGATTCAAGAGGTGGCTCGTACGGATTCTAGAGGTGGCTCCCACAATAGTATAGCACTTAGTTCCGCACAGCACTTTGGTCTGCACAAAACAGAGGTCAATGGATCCATGACAAACAGAGGGTCACAAAGTGGTCAAACAGAGGCCAATGGTTATTTAAGTCCTCCAATGCGTGGGACTCTCGTGGTGGTACTTACAAAACATAATTACTTATAAGGTCATAGTCAAATATTCTTTAAAAGTAAAACAGACATATCCATGGGTTTCCTTTTAAGCAAATAGGGTTCAGAAATAAAACCATGTAACTGAAACCTTTATAAAACATAATTTTTATTAAAAACATAACTTGTATAAAATAAGTATGGTAAGTTAAAACATACGTAAAATATATTTTGGTAACTCAAGGTATAATATAACTCACCTTAACTTTTGTGGGGATATATTTTCTGAGTACCAACACGTGGCAAGGTGACGCCGACGTGTTGGCCGAGGTGCCACGTGTCGTGGTAGTTACGCCGAGGTTATCTCGGAGTTACCGAGGTTATCTCCGAAGATATCGGAATCCGAGATAAGCGGATAAAGGAAAAGAGTCCTAGATGAAGAGAAGACTTCAGTTTGGGTAAAAATGAAACTCTTAGAGGGTTTATCCTAATCCCACTGGAAGTTCCAGATTAGCAGTAATCCTGAGTCCATTAGAGTTAGGCTCCTATTGGGACTATGATTGTATTGGTTATAAAAGAGAGGCACCCCCATGGGTCTAAGGTATGTTTTTATACTCAAGCTTGTGAGTTGAATACTTGATTATCTTTGAGAGATATATTGACTTGATCGTCGGAGTGCCCCCGGGTGGAAAAACCACTGCCGGAGCCTTTTCTTTCTGTGCAGGACAGCAGGGTGCCATCTATTATGCCTGTGTTCTACAGCTGAATCACTAAGGAGGGCAGTGTAATCAGAAAATCACTTACACAATTTGGCGTCGTCTGTGGAAAAGAAAGACGAATAGATGGCCAGTAACGTACAAAAAGAAAAGGTTGGGGATGACGCTCCCGCTGGGAGTGGCAGGCCTATCGATCTTGACATTGAATGAGACAACCACAACGAAGAAGCCCGTGACCAGGGGCATGGAGGAATAGACGTCGGCCAGGAGGGTGACACTTCAAAGAAGACAGACCAAGACAGATACTACAACGAAGATAACCTCCAGGTATAGAGGGACAGGTGCCTACGGAGGGATGAGGAAGTAAAAGAATTGGCAGACAAGTTGACAGACCTACAGTCGGTCGTCAACTTCATGATCCAAAACAATGTCATGCAGCCACCGTACCCGCTGCAGGACACGTCGATTCCAGCAGTTAATACCCAGAAGGGAGGAAGGAAAACAATTCCCGAAGTACCTCAACACACCAGGAGCAAAAGACACTTTCACCCGTCTTCCAGGGAAGTCGGACAAGAGGAGCCGAGACAAGAGAAGTCCCAAAGGACATATCACACGAAGGACCCAGAACACAGAGAACATCGGCATGTCTAGAGACAGGTGCTCTGCTTTGACACAACCCATAGAGAAAGATCAAAACAGGCCCACCACGAGGCCGAAAGTAGTGTGCCAAAAAGACTGAAGTCAAAAGATAGCCAAGCTCCAGGGAGGAGTAAAGAAGATCTGCGAAATTACCTCAAAAGGAAGGAACATAATGCTGAAGCCGAGGTTACCTCACCCGACAAGCTGAGGACACCGTTCTCGGTAGAGCTGGACAAATTTGAGGCATCAAAGAGATTTAGTATGCCGAGGTTTCAAATATACGATGGTAAGTCAGATCCTAACTTCTACGTTGGATTATTCTTAAACTCAATGGCACTATATAGTGGAAACGAGCCGTTGCTCTGCAAAGTGTTCCCCTCATCCTTTGGGGAGATTGCATTAGATTGGTTTCACAAACTGCCAAAGGGAAGTGTGAAGACTTGGGAAGGCCTGGCCGAGATGTTTGTGGCCAGGTTCGTGACAAATAAGCTATAGCCATTAAGTGTGAACGCATTAATGGCTCTGAAGATCAGCAAGGATGAAGGCCTTAGGGCCTATGCAAAAAAATACTATGAGGTGTTCAATCGAATACCCGAATGCAACCAAGAAGCGGCGGTCGTGTCTTTCAAGAACGGCCTAAAAGATGATTGTTCACTGCGAAAATCTTTGGCAAAGACATTGCCAAAGAGCATGGAAGAGCTCATGGCAAGAATCGAGAAGTATGCCAGAGCCGAGTAGGATACATCGGGGAATAAGGAGGTAAAACAGGAAAAAAGGAACGGCTCACCAAAGCGAGGCTGAAGTAACAATGGATTTAGCAAAGCAGAGATAGAATTGAGGGGCAAACAGGCAGTGACGACTGTGTTCCGAATCCCAGTCTACAAAGCTCTAGATCAAATCCGAAATCAACCCTATTTCAGAGCACCAGTAAAGGCCCTATGGGAATACATGGGCAGGAACGTTGGTAGGCGTTGTGCTTACCACAATGAAGAAGGGCACCAAACTCAGGGTTGCAGAGCCCTAAAAGCATACTTAGAGGACTTAGTAAGACAAGGCCATTTGAAGGATTTTGTCGACGAAGCCAGGACCAGAGAAGAGCAGGCAAGGTTGCCTCAAGCACCAGCAGCCCCGCCTCCCCCAGCACAGCAACCACAAGGAGGGGGACCTAGGGTGGCTAACGTAATTCACTCCAAGGTAAACGAAAACGACATACGGGGGGAAACCCAAAGAGTAAAACACCTGCAACACGTGAACCAAGTCGGACAGAAAAGATCTCAGCCTGAAGAATACCCAGGCCCGATGATAGTCTTCACCGAAGCCGACCTAGAGATGGTCCAGCACCCGCATAATGATGCCTTGGTAGTATCCCTCCAGGTTGGGGAGTGCCAAGTGAAGCACATCTTGATAGATCAAGACAGCTCTTGTGACATCATGTATGTTAGATGTTACAAGGAGCTGGGCCTTCACCCAGATGACATGGAGCAATCGAATGGCCTGATGGTCGGCTTCAATAGAACGCCGACATGGCCACTGGGTGCTACAAACTTGGAAGTACAAGCCGACACTAAGAAGATCAGGACAGAGTTCATCATGATTGACATACCTTCACCATACAACATCATCTTGGGAAGGCCATGGTTGCATGCAATGAGGGCAGTTCCCTCAACGTTGCATTAACTATTGCGGTTCCCAACAGAACATGGAATTAAAGAAGTCAGAGGAGACCAGCTGCAGGCAAAAAACTACTCCATGGCAGCAATGAAAACAACCTGCAACATACAAGAACCAGGGAAGGCATAAATTGAAGATGAGGATATGGAGGTCCTAAATGATGTCGACAAGGAGCCAGCCGAGAAGAGCGAGGAAACACTAAAGAAAATCCTCATCCAGGAGGGCAATAAAGCGCTTCTTTCTTCTCGGCTCAGGCTTAGCCGAAGAAGAAGAAAAGGAACTGGAAACCTTTTTGAGAACAAACATAAAGGTGTTCACCTGGACACCTTATGAAATGCCTGGCATTGACCCCGAGGTCACATGTCACAGACTGAACGTTGACAGGTCGGCCAAACCTGTAATACAACGAGCCAGAAGACCGACGTTGATGCACGTCGAAGCAGTGGAGGAGGAAGTAGACAAACTTCTAGAGGCTAGGGCCATCAGAGAAGTCAATTATCCGACATGGCTATCAAATACTGTGGTAGTAAAGAAGAAGAATGGTAAATGGAGGGTATGCGTAGATTTTACAAGCCTGAACAAAGCTTGTCCCAAAGACAGTTTCCCTCTGTCCAAAATTGACCAGCTGGTGGATACCACATCTAGACATGGAAGGATGAGCTTCCTAGATGCTTATAGGGGGTACCACCAGATAGCCATGTACCCCCCAGACAAAGAGAAGACAGCATTCATCACCCCAAAAGGCCTGTATTGTTACAGAGTGATGCTTTTTGGGTTGAAAAACGCAGGAGCAACCTACCAAAGGCTGGTAACCAAAATGTTCAAGCACTTGATCGGCCAAACAGTAGAAGTCTACATCGATGACATGGTCGTAAAGACCAAGGAGCCCAGGAGTCATCTTGCCGACCTAAAAGAGGTATTTGAGATCCTCAAAACATATCGGCTCCGACTCAACATATCAAAGTGCGCGTTTGGAGTTGGATCTGGAAAGTTTCTGGGGTACCTGGTAACAAGAAAGGCAATAGAGGCCAGCCCAGATCAGATCAAGGACATCCTGGATCTACAAAGCTTAACATCGGCAAAATAGGTACAAATGCTTACTGAAAGGGCCGCAGCCCTAAACAAGTTCATAAGCCGACAAGTGTAAACCCTTCTTCAACCTGGTGAAAAAGACCACAGACTTCCTATGGATTGAAGAATGTGAGGCCGCTTTGGCCAACCTAAAGAAGTATCTGACCACGGCTCTAGTCCTCTCAACACCTGATCCTGGAGAAGAGCTGTTCTTGTACTTAGCTGTGTCAAAACATGTATTAAGTGCAGTACTTATCCAAGAAGAAAAAGGAGAACAGAGGGCTATTTACTATGTAAGTAAAACCTTGGCCGACGCGGAAACAAGGTACCTACCACTAGAAAAATTAATGCTGGCCTTAGTGATGGCCTCAAAAAAGTTGAACCATTACTTTCAGGCTCACAAGATTGTGGTACTAACAGAGCACCCACTGAAGTCCTTATTACAACAAGGAGACTTAACAGGAAGAATCGCAAGATGGGCAGTGGCCTTGGGCCAATATAACCTGGAGTTCAAGCCCAGAACAGCAATCAAGGGCCAAGTTTTGGCCAACTTCGTGGCAGAATTCACGCCTGAATCCATCAAACATCGGGCTCCGTTGAGCCTAGATAAACATTGTCCCAGCAAACAAGAAGAATCCCAGCCTAAGGTAAGAGAGCAAAGGAAGGAAAAACTCAGACCCTGCAGCATCTACATTGGCGACTCCTTCAGACTGTTTGTCGATGGAAGTTCAAACTGACAAGGAACGGGGGTAGGAGTACTACTGACATCTCCAGATGGAGAAATAATAGAACAGTCTATCCGTTTAGGGTTCAAGGCCTCAAACAATGAAGCAGAATACGAGGCATTAATTGCAGGGCTAAGACTGGCAACAGTAACAGCAGTAGAAGCAGATGAGGTAATAGTTTTTTGTGATTCACAGCTTATTGTTAACTAGTCAATAGGAGAATTTGCAGCTAGAGATGAAAGGATGTCGGCGTATGCAAAAGAGGTCATCAGATTGGCAAACTTATTTCAGAACTGCCGACTACTCCAAGTAAGCCGAGATGATAACCGCCACGCCAACGCGTTGGCCAACCTGGCAAGTTCGATGCAGACCAGAAAGACAAGAACAATAATGTAACAACCCTCGTACTGATTACTGATAAACTACTGAATTAGCTACTGGTTACTGCTAAACTGAACTGACAATGACTGATAATTGAATTAACTGAAGTACTGAATGGACTGATTGAAATCGAAACTGAAATTGAATAAGTTTATCTATTATATTGCATTTCTATCTGTTTGATTGATTGATTATCTATTTGAGTTTATGTGTTTAAACTGCTAATTGACGGCCTTATCGGCGGCCGAATTAGAAACCGTTTAGAGTTTTGGAATCAGTAGAATATTTGTGATTTAATGGTATGTTTACCCGAAAATTGATTAGGAATGATTAAATTAGATTAAAATAAGCTAAGCATATAAGTCGCCTTATTTACGGAATTGCCATTGAGTGGCTTTTGTTTATTCTTATCATTGTTTGAGCCTTACACTTAGAGACAACATTTCCCTCAGCCACATTTTGAGTGTATAGCCGACCAAAGGAGAGAGTTAGAGTGGGAGAGTGATTTCATCTTGTGTATTGGCTTACTCTTGAAGATTTGTAACATAGATTGCTAAATTGAGCTTGCAAGACTTGTAATTGAGACTTAGGTAAGTGAAATCCATCTTCTTCTTGTTGTCTTTAAGCTTCATCTTGCATGGTTCATGCTCCATTGTAGGATTAAACCATGATTTAGTGCATAGAGGTTGAATTATGCTTGAATTCATGCATGCATGGCCATTTTGGTGCATTTTGAAGTTGAATTCATGATGGATTGTACATGCATGCTCATGTTTCTATCAAAGTCCATGTTTTCATTTTGTTTTCCAACTATTGAACTCAATTGAGCAAGAATTGAAGCTTGATTTTGGTTTAAAGTTCATGCATTGCATGTTTCTTGAAAATGGGTTTGAATTTTGGATTTAATTGACTCACCTTTGGGGCTTGAATTCATAAATTGGCTTTTGAAACTTGTTATACATTGTTTTGGGATGTATTTTCCAGAATTTGGGCCCAAGAGGTCGAGAATTGAGTTGAGAATGCTTGGTTTGAGCTTGGAAGGCAAATCTGGAAATTCCAGATTTGGCTTCTTCGCTCGAGCGAAGGATTCCTCGCTCGAGCGACCAACGTTTCCTCTGAGCCACGCTCGAGCGTAAAAATCGAGCATCCAGTACTTTTACTGTTTCATCAGACCGCTCGAGCGAAGAAAGGCTCGCTCGAGCGAGGCTCTTATTTCAGCAAATTATGCAAAATGTTTTCTAAGTGTATTTTTGCATCCTCATCCCATCCTAGGCATTCTTATGCCTAGTTTAAGGCATCTTAATGAAGATTTAGACATAGAACCACACCGAGGAAATTTAGGGATTTAATTATCATCCTTCCCGACTGTGAAACTTAGTGTGTGTTCTATTTGTTAACTGTTTAGGGTTGGCTCTCGGGGACGCGCTCTAGCTGCTATTAGCCCAATCTCTGTGAGTAACGATTGTGTAAAGATATGTTCAAAATGATTATCTTTTGAATACTGAACTGAACTGTTTATTGAACTGATATTGTTTACTTAATGAATGTATGTCCTGTATTTTGAACTGTATTGTGGCATCCTTAGCACTTACTGTTTACTGTTACTGTTACAGAGCTCTGTCGGTTCCCTTGTGGAACCATACTGTTTACTGATTGATGGCCATCATTACTGTTGGGTCTGTTAGGACCCGGTCCTATTGGACCTACTGTTTATAGGCTAATGGGTGTACCACATATGACTGATTGAATGAAATACTGAAAGACTGAAATACTGTTTAATGAACTGATTTCATTACTGTAAGGACATTCATTCATAACCTCTTTACGCATTATGTTATTCATTGGGCTTTAGCTCACTGTTTATATATATATGTAGGTGCTCAGCCACCAGACCGGAGCTAGGAGCGTGGGTTGGTCCTCAGTTTTGTCAAGCCAGCCTATGTGCCTCACTGCGAGGTTCCGAGTTGCCATGCTATGGCTTGGGGTGTTTTTGTGTCCCCCATCGGTCTCCTTACTGTTTTGTACTACTGTATAGACTGTCTACTGTTTTACTGTACTGTTATCGAGGGATTAGGTCCCCGTACTGAATGTTTGTATATGATTGTATAGACTGTATATAGACTGTACTGTTCTGAACAGTATGAATGCACGTAAAATGTTTTTGGCATACAGATTTTCACAACTCAATGGACACTAGTTACTTACTGTATTGGCTTCCGCCAGGCCCTGTACTCTGTTTAACTGTATTACTGTTCAGCAGGCCTTCGGTAATCTCGGATTACTGGCCAGTTACGGTGCTAAACCCATAGGGCCGGGTTTGGGTCGTGACAAATAATGATAGGCTATATGTTGGGCCCGAGCATAGAGCCACAGAACACAGAGCAGGAAGCAATGTGTGTGGACATGGGACCAAGCTAGATGGATTCAATTGTTGCATTTCTGAAAGAAGGAAAGCTGCCAGAGGACCGCAATGAGGCACACAAAGTCAAATTGAAGTCGACAAGATTCAGTCTGACTGCGGACGGACATCTCTACAGAAGATCCTTCATTGGACCCCTTTTAAGGTGCGTACACCCTTTGAAGGTTGAAGATTTTTTATATGAAATTCATAAAAGAGTTTGTGGAAACCACGCTGGGGGCAGATCACTAGCTCACAGGGCCATTACCCAGGGGTATTGGTGGCCCTACATACAAAAGGATGCTGAAGCCTATGTGAAGAAGTGTGAACAATGCCAAAGGTTTGTACCTTTGGTACATCAGCTAGCTGCTGACCTGAACCCAGTATCCAGCCCTTGCCCGTTTGCCTAGTGGGGCATGGATCTTGTTGGGCAACTTCCCCAGGCAACTGGGCAGAGAAAATACTTACTGGTAGCGACGGATTACTTCACGAAGTGGATAGAGGCAGAACCTCTTACCAAAATTCGAGATGTGGACGTCAAGAACTTCATATGGAAAAACATCATCACCAGATTTGGCATTCCAAGAGCCATAGTCGCCGACAACGGAACGTAGTTTGACAGCAAACTCATCAAGAACTTTTGTGCGAAATTCAAGATCAAGAATTACTTTTTAACACCAAGTTTTCCCCAAAGTAATGGACAAGCAGAAGTATCCAACAAAGTAATTTTGGATGGAATAAAGAAGAAGCTGCAGGCAGCAAAAGGAAAGTGGGTAGACGAATTGCCCAACGTACTGTGAGCATATCGGACTACGCCGAGAAGATCAACAGGGGAATCCCCCTTTGCCATGGCCTATGGCACAGAAGCAGTCATTCCACTGGAAGTCAGCATCCCAGGGATCCAAACCCAGGGAGTTGAGAATGGGACTAATGATATACTCTTAGCCCGAGATCTGGATCTTTTAGAAGAACAACGAGAGAAAGCTGCAATTCAGCTCGCAGTATACCAACAACAGCTTGCCAGAGCTTACAACAAGAAGGTCAATCCAAGAGATTTTCAAGTTGGCGACCTAGTCTTGAAAAAAGTCGTCGGCAACAAGAAAGATCCCATAGAGGGCAAGCTTGGCCCAAACTGGGAAGGACCCTACAGAATTACTTCGGTGTTAGGCAATGGAGCTTATCGGCTTGAAGATAATGAAGGCAAAGCATTACCCAGACCTTGGAACACTTGTAATTTGAAATTTTTCTATCATTAGATATGCATTATTTTTGGCCGATGTCATCAATAAAATCTTTTCAGAATTCTTCAAACACATATGATTGATAAAGATACACAATGTTATTTCTAAGAGACATGAATAATGAGAACCCAAGTGGAACTCAGGTTCACATTGGGGGCAAAAAGAAGAAGAATATGTTTAACACTTATTGAAATTTGTAGCAATTTACAAGTTGAAGTTAAGCCGAGATTATTCCTTGTCTTCACTTGTTGAAATTTGTAACAATTTACAAGCTGAAGATAAGCTGAGATGGTTCCTTATCTTCACTTATTGAAATTTGTAGCAATTTACAAGTTGAAGTTAAACTGATTCCTTATCTTCACTTGTTGAAATTTGTAGCAATTTACAAGTTGAAGTTAAGCTGAGATGGTTCCTTATCTTCACTTGTTGAAATTTGTAGCAATTTACAAGTTGAAGTTAAGCGGAGATGGTTCCTTATCTTCACTTGTTGAAATTTGTAGCAATTTACAAGTTGAAGTTAAGCTGATTCCTTATCTTCACTTGTTGAAATTTGTAGCAATTTACAAGTTTAAGTTAAGCTGAGATGGTTCCTTATCTTCACTTGTTGAAATTTGTAGCAATTTACAAGTTGGAGTTAAGCTGAGATTACTGTTTCCCTTCACTTGTTGAAATTTGAAGCAATTTACAAGTCGAAGTGAAGTCGAGGTTATTGTTTAAACACTTGTAGCAATCTACAAGTTGGTTAAACCAAAAGAAGATGCTTAACACTTGTTGAAATTTGTAGCAATTTACAAGATGATGTTAAGCCAACATATGATCATCTGTTGAAACTTGCAGCAATTTACAGGTTGAAGTAAAAGCTAAGTATATTGTTTAAACACTTGTTGAAATTTGTAACAATTTACAAGTAGATCATTGTTTAGCACTTGTTATAACTTGAGAAAAGTTTATAGTATATGTTTTACACTTGTTGAAATTTATGAAAAAGTTTGCAGGTCAGTATCTTGTCGAAGTAAAGTTTGTAGTTGTTATACCCGAAGTATGTAACCCCGAGAAAATTGCACAAAGAAGGCAAAGTTTGAAAGGCATATAAAATATTCTAAGTATAGAATCATATAGAGGCAGTCAAAGAAAAGGCAAAAGAGTGCAGACATTCAAAGAAAGTTGTATTAAAACATTCAACATAAACTGGAGGCATATCGGCCATACAAGAAACTTATATTATCTAGAAAACAAAAAAAGTACAAAAGACATCAAGGTTGTGATTCTTCAACTTCAGGCGCAATTTGAGTCTGGATCTCGGCAGATTCTTGGAGAACTACCTTGGCAGATTCTTGAAGAACTACTTCGGCAGCCTTTTCTGCCACGATCTCAGCATCGATTTTGGCAAGTGTTTGGTCAAGACTTTTATCGATTGGAGGAACGTCAGATGATGCTTGTTCAGGAGTAGCCTCCTTGACAACCTCCTCATCATCCTCCTCATGAGTCAAGTCTAGGACTTGATTATCCTGAGGAAGGGACTTGGTCTCAGTGGCATCTTTAGTCTTCTTTACTAGAGCCTCATCATCATCCTTATCCTCATCCTCGAATTCAGACTCCGATTTGTTTTCGGCTTGAGTTGGAGGTGGAGGTGGAGGAAATGGAAGAGGAATAGCATCAGCTTTGCGTAGTGGTGAATCATCAGGGATATTAAGCTTTTTTGCCAGGGACATCCAACCTAGGGAGGAGCCCCTATTGCATGTTTGCCTGACTTGAAGTTTGTATTCCTCTGTGACGTCAGCCATACCCTGTGCGTTTGCCTTTTCGTCAGCATCCTTGATCTCAGCATCTTTGGTAGCCAGGGCCTCTTGGAGCTCCTTTTTGGCCTGGGCCTTTTTACCCTTGGCCTTTTTTTTCTCGGTTTCGGTGACCTTCCTGATAGCCTCAGCAGATTCAGCTTTTTCTTCTGCTATTTGTTGGGCCTTAGTGGTGGCCTCAGCCTGATCCTCCAACTCCTTCATTTTTGCTTGAAGACTCTTGTTAATCTTTTGGAGGGCAGAATACTCCTTCTTCATGGCAGTCAACTTCTTCCTATTCTCAAAAGATTGCATAGAGAAGGAATGGGCATGCTGAACAGCCTGAAAAGAGTGTAAAGCAAAAAGTTATTACAAAGTTTTAGAAGTATGAAAAGATGAGGAAAAGACAGGTTACCAAGTGAAGACACTTACTTGAACACAGCGTTGAAGCATGAAAGCGTAATTTTCGTACTCACTTATTTCGGCGTTCTTTTCCAGATCGCCTGGGAGAAGAAGGGCTGTACTGAGTGCAACGCCGACATTGATGTCATCGGCGCTATCATTTGCCAAAACAGGCTTATTTTCCAGGATAATCTCAGGCGTCCAGGGGGCATTTGGTACTTTGGACTTCGAAGTCGTTGCAGAGGAAGACCTCGGCTTTTTTGATTTCTGGGACTCTGATGGCTGGGCTTCAGAACGCCTCTTCCCAGCAGAGGGTTGAGACTTCTCACTCTCAGCCAGCTTAGAAATAGGCAAAGTATCCTCAGATTCAACCTGAGTTACTTTGGCCTTTGGCTGGGCCTTCTTGGTTTTTTTTGGCTTTGGTGAGGGCATGGATTGAGTCGGGGCAGCATCAACATCGATAGGGAGGTCGGCTAGGAGATCTACGGCAATAGGCTTTGGGCGACCCATCTCGGCAGTTTTGACAAGTCTTCGCCGACGTTTTCGTTTAGGTATGGGGATCAAGTATGGAGCTGAAGTTGATGGTTGATCGGCTGGATCCGATGTTGATCCTTAATCTGTTCGGGATGTAGAAGCAGTTAGAGTTGTGGCAGAAGGTGGAGACAAGCTTTTCTTCTTTCTTCTGGGGACGTCGGGCAAAATTGATTTGTATGTAGGGATAAAGTTGAGAAGAAGAGGGGCTTTTCTTTTATAAACTGGCAAGTCCATGAGCTTTTTCAGATCCTTGCTGGGAACGTAAGATTGGAGAAAATTTTTCGGTGGCTTGCGAACATTTGCAAGAAGAAAACAGACATTAGAAACAGATAAAATATTGAAACACTTGGAAAGAAACAACTAAATATTGACACTGGGCTCTTACCCTTGCCCTCCTTAACTGATCGCGGAAGAGGGTACAGATGAACGTCCTCGTTTACGCCAAACTCCCAATTTCCCAAAGCAATAATGTAATCATCTCCAGCCCCCTTGTTGGAGTCTGGGAGGTCGGCTACGATTTTAAATTCGGTGGACCTCAGCTTGAGGTAATAAACGTATCCTTTTTCTTTGAGGTTAAGGGCACACATTGTATAACAAAATTGAATGTCGGCAAGGGTAATCCTAACATTTTCCTACCTAGCTAAGGCTATAATACCATTGATCACTCGGTAGGAGTTGATGGTAAGTTGCATGGGGTTCAACTTGTAATAGTGGAGAACTTCATAAAAAAGGGGATCAAGTGGAAGCCGGAGTCCACATTCAATAAAAGCAACAATAGGGAAAGGCATCGTATTATCTGTGGACATGATAGAGTCGTCATCCCCAGCTAGCCTCAGATGGACGCCGGCAGGAATGGCGAACTCTTCCCTAAAGTGTTCAAGTTTGGTGGGGGTATCTACCCTATGTCTCCACATACCCATGATTTCGGCATAAAGGAATTTGGTTACAGAGAAAAGATGTTCTTAAAGGGTTATAAGAACCTCGGCAAAAACCTAGGTAAACACTGGTTACGATTGTTTTAGTTTTTCCTAAGAATTGGTAGGTTCTACAGACAAATCCCAAACCTAAATCTACGAAAGCGACGATTGAAGGCACAGATCTAAAAAAAGTACAGAAATAAGAATGAAGTTTCAGAATAAAGAACAGAGGTGGGGTTCTCGAAAGCATAAAGAATACAAGAAATGCAGGCTCAAGAACAGTGGCAAAAAAGTGGTGAAAAAGTGCAAGTGTTCAAAATATAAGCGAAATCATGGAATAGACGCATCCAGATGAATAGTTCAGTAAATCAAAGGTTTGAATAAAGCAGTAATGGCAGCAAGAAAGCAAACGAGCATAGAGGAATTAAGAATGAAAGGAACAGAGGCTTACCAAGATAACTGGAGCCGGTATGAAGATTGCCGAGGTCAGACGACGGATGTAAACACGACGGAACGGTGAAAGCTTCGTTGGAATGGAAGAATGAAGACGGTTGCAGAGCTTGGAGCTAGAGCAATGGCGGATTTGAGAAAGTTTAGAGAGAGAAAGAGTAAGTAAATCGAGTACAAAAGTAAAGAAAGGAAGAAAGAAATAAAAGTTTTATCAAAAACTTGAAACGGCGGCAAAACAGGGCATTTATTGCGCCTGGAGCAACGCACACGTCAGATGGCGCACGCAAGGAAAACAGTTTCCAGACGCGTCGTAGACACGAGCCAATACAGATATAACGCGTAAGTGGAACGGTTGAGAAGCGATGCATGACAGCTCATGTGCATAGGATAGTTTATTTGAATTCTTGTTCTTGAAAGAAGACATGTCAGCCTGAGATGAACGATCTCAGTTGAAGAGTTCTTGTGTCGAAGTATTGGAAAGAAGAACAATATAGGTTCCATCACCTCAGAATGCCGAGGTAATAGAACCTAGGAGGCAGTTGTGGGGATATATTTTCTGAGTACCAACACGTGGCAAGGTGATGCCGACGTGTTGGCCGAGGTGCCGCGTGTCATGGTAGTTACGCCAAGGTTATCTCAGAGTTGCCGAGGTTATCTCCGAAGATATTGGAATCCGAGATAAGCGGATAAAGGACAAGAGTCCTAGATTAAGAGAAGACTTCAGTTTGGGTAAATATGAAACTCTTAGAGGGTTTATCCTAATCCCACTGGGAGTTCCAGATTAGCAGTAATCCTGAGTCCATTAGAGTTAGGCTCCTATTGAGACTAGGATTGTATTGGCTATAAAAGAGAGGCACCCTGTAGACACCCCATTTTTGACCGCCCTTAAGACTTGGGCACTACTGATGGTTTACTTGTTGGAGAAAGGTGTGCAGTGCACAGGTTCAGTTTCATCGGCAAGGAGAGAGGCAAATCTCAACTTTATACCCCATTGTGGACCAAAATTATTTTTGATGGTTTTTATACCTTAAAACCCTCTCTTTCAAAACATTTTTGAAATAAAATTCCCACGATGTTCCGACGCTCGCATTTCGGTAAATGTTGCGCTTTTCGGTAAACCGAGCAAGGACAAAGGGGAGATGAATGAAAGAGAGATGAAATCTATGAAAAATCTTTCAAAACACCTTATTTAGGGGTTTGAAGTTGAAGAAAAGAGGAGAAGAGGGGAGAAAACTAGTTTGGGAGTGGTTCAGCATGAATCCGGGAAGGAGAAAAGTCTGCGCGGCTTCCCCGAAACGGGCGTAACTCTTTGTACAAGAGGAATTAAAATATGGGGCCACCACCATTGGAAACCTTACTTCCGGGGCTTCATTTTGCACTCAAGAATCTCCTAAGTCCAAATCCGGGGGGAGGAGATATGGTTGGTTGAAGTCCGGTTGGATCGAATCTGCGCGGCTTTACGGAAACTGGCATAACTTTTTCTACAGAAAGAATTTTAATGCAATGTTTGCGCCATTGGAAAGCTAACTTCCGGGGATTCAATCTGGACTTACACCGGCACTTTTTGACCTTACCGGCTGCCTACTGGAACAAAAGATTGCCGACCGGCACAAAAGAGTGCCGGCCGGCCAAAAGTGCCCAGAATTCAGATTTTTGACAGATATTTTGCTATACATTGTGGCAGATATTTTCAATTAGATATTTCGACCAAAAGATCTTATTTTGACATATATATGGCCTTATATCTCATATGCTTAGGGTTAGAAAAAAAAAAAAAGCAAAGTTTTGGGAGCTTCTTACTCTAGATTTCTCTCTCTCTCTACTCTAAACCTCTCAAATCCTTGGCCATTTCTTCACCAATCCATAGCACTACCATCACCACTCCATTTCCAGCAACAAGAGGAGGTTCTTAGAGGCTTAGAAGCAACATTTCTCAAGTCAAGAAGCAAGGAAAGAAAGGTCTTCAAGGGTAAGTCTCAATCCCTCTCTTTTACACCATTTTCTTGTCTCTTTTCTTAACCCTACTTGCTCACTGTTTTGAGCTCCGACCAATACTTAAAGTGGTCCTCTTTTGAGCTATTCTTGATGTTTGTTTAAGGGCTCAACCCTGTTTGAGCCCTCCATCTTACACTTGTTTCAATATCCTCTTATGTGCCATTATTTTGCATTGAATATTTGGCCTAAGTGTGATCTGATTTGGAGCATCTCATGAACTGATATTGTGTCTATTTTGAGCTCCTATTCAACATTGAAGAAGGGCTCAACCCTTTTTGGCCTCTCTATCATGCACTTGCTTCATAATCTCTCATATTTACCATAAGTTTGCATGATTTATTTGACCTACATGAAATTTGTTTTGGAGCATGTCATGAACTGTGAGTAGGCTTATTTTGTGTCCCTCTACAACATTGTAGAAGGGATCAACCTTGTTGGGGATCTCCATGTTGTACTTACCCTTATACCCCTCTTTGGCCCCCATTTTTGCATGCTTGGTTAGCCTATCTTACTTCTGTTTTTGAGCCATCATCAGAACTGAAAGGGGTCATATTTTGGCCCCCTGGACATATTTCATTGAGGGTCTTTTCTTGTTTGGTGAATTCTTTGTGTACCTTATGTTATAGCCCTTTGTTGGCCTCAATCTTGCATTGCATGTTTTCCATATTTGTATACTGTTTTGAGGGCTTCCATAAGCTGTAAATGTTCATATTTTTGGACCCTCTTCAATGTTGTAGAACTGTATTTTTCAGTTTGAGCATTGTATATATCACTTGCTTCATATTTCCACATTTTTTCCCCATTTTTGCATGCTGTTTCGGCCATACTTGTGATTGTTGTTTGGCCATTCTTTGTACTGGAAAAATGCTAGTTTGGGGACTGCCTAGAATCTGTCTTTACATGTCATGTCCATATTCTGCATGTTTGGCATAGCTGCAAGTCATTTCGGGTGCTTAGCATAGCATTTCGGGTATTGGGTGTAATTTTGCTATAATTCGGGGGCTGTTTTGCATCATTTTGGCTGCTGAATTTTGCATTTTCCATATGCCATATGCCACATTGCATTTCGTATATCATTTCATGCCTTCGGGCCATGCCTCGGTTTGCGTGCCCGTGTGCACGCATTTCAAGGCACCCCATTCTCATCCAACGGCCTCTTATGTGAGTGTGGCTGAGGCCCTCTCATGTTAGTGTAAGCCCAATTTGCATTTGGAGTGCCATTTCATGCTTTAGTACCATTGCCTCGGTTTGCGTGCCCGTGTGCACACATTTTGAGGCATCTCGTTTTCATCTCATGGCCACTGTTATGGACCTAGTAGAGAGTTGTCCAAATTAGTTTAAGACCATCCCTTGGGCATGTTGTTGCATGCCATACATGTTTGTATGTTTAGGTACTTAGTCTATCAACATGTTGTATGTTTAAATGCCATCGCATTTGGCATGCTTCATGTGTTGGGTTGCTTTGCATATTTACATGTGTTATGCCTTTCATGTTGTTACATGTGTGTCATTAATATTGATGTTATATGCCTTGCATGCTTACTTGTTTAGTTCATGGTCCATTGCACATGGTTTTGTTGTTTGCATGATCATGTTGCACACTTAGCTCACATGCCTAGGTTGCATTACATTGGCATGCATACTTTGCCTCTTGAATTGAGTATGATAGAGGTTGAGTTGATTGTTTGTTTATGTGCATTTCATCCCACATTGAAGTTGCACTCTTGGTTCTTTGGGCCATCATGCATTGAAATGCGTGATTGATGGCCCGGGGGTCGAGGGCCATGCTCCCTTGAGTCCATTGCATGATAGGGAGTGTGTCCATGCACACATTTGCTTGAAATTCCATG
This sequence comes from Camellia oleifera, assembly GCA_022316695.1. NCBI lineage: Eukaryota > Viridiplantae > Streptophyta > Magnoliopsida > Ericales > Theaceae > Camellia > Camellia oleifera. Next base: position 2,248,046 of record CM039309.1, read on the forward strand.
CCATACACTGCTTGCCCTCTGCTGCTGTCAATTGCAGGTTCTGCAGCAATTTTTGGCCGACCGGCAAAGAATGACTGGCCGATAGCATAATATGTAGCCGGTGATCATATCCTTCGGCCGGTGGTGTTTCTCTTCAGCCGGTGGTGCTCCTCAATGTTCAGAGAGGCCTCCTTCAGACTTGTGCAAATTTTCAGAGGAGCATGTCAGTGTAAACAGAGGCAACAGTGCTATGGCAATGGGTTTCCGGGCAAGATGGATCGAGCATGCATCATTCACGCATCCCGAGGCGGGGCTGTGGCCACCTTCTTTTGTTATTAATTTATTAATTAATTAGAGGGTCTGTAATAATTAATTTAGTATTCGCATTGTATTATTCTTTTGGTCCCTCCGAGCGAGGGCGAATCTGTAATAAGTGTGGGTGAGTGGGTGTATGTCTTCCAACCCCCATTTCTTTTTCCCTTTTATTTACCTGCTTATGATGGTAGATTAGGGCATGTTTATTTTAGCATACCTTATGCAATGCATTCGTGCATCCATGCATTTGTTGACATGCATCGGGCTCGGCACATCATACAAACTGCATTGTATTCCAAATTTCAAATTGAATACGTGCTACTCGCGCATTTCACATGCCATGCTTAGGTTAGCTGAGCCTATTCTAGATTGCATCTATGCTTGTGTTGCATTAGCCACTTAACATGAACTAGGTCACGCATGTTTGCTAACTAGTTTCTTGTTTTGGCACGGAGTACGATGTAAGTTTTTATGGCTTTAGCATATCGCATACGTGTGAATGTTTACCATGACAGTATGCTTGCCATGCGGCTAAGTGCTTACATGATAAACTGTTTGAATGCCTGTGGGTGGAGGTTGGATTGTCTGAGTTGGAACAATTCATTGAAATCCACGTTTTAGCCTACTTGCGAGTAGCAAAAGAAAACAACACGTTTTTCGAGACAAAAACGGATGTGCAATGTTTATTTCCAAAATAGTCAATCTAGTCTATACTTTTGTGTTGTGCGCATCACATAGTAATTCTAGGTTAATAATTGGAATAAGAGCATGTAAAGTTTTCAAAAACGGATATCACGGTTAGTAGAGGCCGGTCTTCGGACCGGGCGAAAGGGGGTGCTCATAGCTGACCTTCCCCGATCGTACCCAAGCTCCCGAGCCAAGACCACTTTGGTGATGACGGACATGTGGCATTCGGCACCGAGTTAGGGTTTTCTAAATTTCCCATTTTGAAATATTTAGGTGGCGACTCTGTAATCTGGCAAAGCAGTCCATGTTTGGCACTACTTTTTCAAAAATCTGTTTTCTCAAACGATTTGCCGGATTTGGACTCTTTGGTTCAGATTTAGAACCAACACAAAAAGGGAGTCCGAACTGTAGCGAGGTCCCTCGCGGGCTTGTTACAGTTTCTCCCTATGGGTCTAAGGTATGTTTTTATACTCAAGTTTGTGAGTTGAATACTTGATTATCTTTGAGAGATATACTGACTTAATCGTCGGAGTGCCCCCGGGTGGAAAAACCACCGCCGGAGCCTTTTCTTTCTGTGCAGGACAGCAGGGTGCCATCTATTCTGCCTATGTTCTACAGGTGAATCACTAAGGAGGGCAGTGTGATTAGAAAATCACTCACACAACTGTAATACCTTACTCTTTCTTTTTACTATCAAAGACCCTTCCAGCTTCTATTATTTTTTCTTTCCTCTCTTCTTTCTTTTCTCTTTTCCTTTCTTTCTACCCAGGTGCAACGCCCCACTATATATAGGGAGGGACGTTTAGTGATAGGCCAACGCGTGGCTTACGCGTCCCTTTCCCTCAGATTCAATTAATAATTATATAGATTCATTATTATCCTTAATAGATATTTAAGATAATTACCTTTTGATCCAATATTTTAATATAATTATATAAATTAATTAATTCATAAATAAATTACATTTTATCATATACCAACGTAAAATTAATTATTTATTTTAATATCACACTCATTATTATTATTAATATTATCTATATTATTATTATTTATATTTTAACCCCTAAACTTTTAATAATTATATTTTTTTATAAAATTACGTATAATAATATATAATAAATCATATATTTTCTTAACTAAAATTAAATAATATTAGTATAAATTCTACAGAATAATTAAAAGTCTGGGTTGTTACACAATGAATTTATATTATAAGATGAACTATTTAACAAAATTTTGTAATTGTGCAATTAATTTCATACATTCAATTATATTACAGGTGTGAATTATGAAAAATTGAAGTAAAAAATTGATAAAAAAATATTTGTGTAATACTATATATTTAAAAGACATGTTTATTGTTTATTATTTAAGATAAGATTATGATCTCAACAATTTAACTATACATTAATATTTATGTTTATAAAATTTTTCATGTATCATTTAAATTCTTTAACCAAGTATATATTCATTTCTTACTTAGTTGTATTTTGGATATAAATTAATTTATCCATACAAGTCTCCATACTTTATATACATATCACATACTAATTTAAGAGATACGCATAATTACAGTACTAACAATTAATGAAAAATTAAGTGCCACATGCAACGCACGTACCTAACTACTAAAAAAACAAAGACCCTTGTGTACGTTGGCATAGTTGTTCCTTACGTTTGATTGAGATATTTGAAAAGAAATTTGAGAGGAGGAAAAAAATATAAGTAAAATATAAATAAAATATATTTATATTTTATTTAGTTTTACATTTTTTTTTTCTCTTTCTAAATTTCTTCTTAAATTTTTTAACCAAACACAATATTATGGTGCAATAAAAAAATATTAAGAGTTTGAGTTGATGAATTAGTGACAGTCTTTTTAAGAGGTACACTTTTGTACATTAATTTTATTAACAAATTTAACTATACTCAGAATGTTCACAAAAAAATATTAAATTTTCATTTTTAGTTAATTTTTTTTTAAATCTGTTTTCACAAATTTTTAATTTTTAATTCCATCTAGCCAAAAAAAATTAGAATAATTTAAAAAAAAAAAAACTAAAAAAGTTCAATAAAGTTTCTGTTTTTTTTTTTTTGGTGAAGTTTTTTATTTTTTATTATTTGACTTTTGAAATCTATCAAATTTAGTAGGACTTTGAAAGTGAAAACTTTTGAAAAAATTACTAAAAATGAACCCAAAAAAAAAATAGTAAAAAAACAAGAGTAATGTTATTCAAATCTAAAAATTAAACTCAATTATGTGGCAATATATTAAAATATCTAAGGTAAATATCTCTCTTATCTTCTCTAATCATTCACAATCATTTTATCTACGCATCATTCAATCCAGAAATTGGATTTACAAAGTAGATTTATACATCATTTTGCCAAAAAACAATTGCCAAACCCATTCTATTTTGGTGTTCCCCAATGTTGTATCTAACTCTCTTATTACATTTCCGGGGTGTTTGTTTAGATGGATTGGAGGGTAGGATAGAACTCCATAGCTATTCTAGATAATAGTTTGATATTTGGTTCAAAAAATGTAAGCTGGACTAATAGTCTAATCGGACTATCAATACCTTATTTATGGAATTATTGTGTCCCATGAGGTGTGTGAGATATAAAATAGTGGGATAACTTCCTCGGATTAGAGGGTAAAATCACATTTTTGGCCCTCTAGATTATTGTACTTCGTAAAATAAAATAAAATATAAAATATAAAATTTATAACTTAGATTTAGTATTCCTAATATTTAATAAACAAAAGAGCAAAAATAGTCTTTTGAACATTTATCCTTCTTCATAGTATCCCAAATAAGAAAAATGGGTGGGTGCTCGAATTTCGTGGGTCGAAATTTGGGTCGAATTCAAAGAGAGGGAGAGAAGAGAGGAGAAGGAGAAGAGAGGGAGACGGGGTGCTGGTTCTGCAACCGTCCTCGTCGCCTCGCCATCCTTGCCGCAACTCCGTCGCCTCGCCGTCCTCACCGCAGCTCCGCCTCTGCCTCGCCGCCACGCCTCCGCCCCTGCCTCAGTCCCGAGTTTGTTGGCCCCCTCCCCTCCCCTTCCCTCCCCCTCCTTCTCTTCCTCCCCTCCCCTCCCCTCCCCTCCCCCTCCTTCTTCCTCCCCTCATCTTCTTCTTCCTTCTGCTGAAAAAAAAAAAAAAAAAAATTACAAAGATCAAAACGACGTCGTTTTGATCTTTCGATCCATTTGACCCACGACTTTTCGAGCTACCAACCGGGGTTGCCCAAATAAACCTAGGATTCAATAAAATTATTATTATTATTATTATTATTTTTTTTTTTTCCCAATGATTAAATAAACACGGTATACATATCATTTCCAATCAAATAGTCCAAAGATTATATATGTATCTTAGGATTAATAGTATGATAGATTAGCGCTGTTTGGCAAGGGAAAAAGTAGCCAAATTTAGGCTATTTTCACAAAAAAGCCCAAAAGCCTCACTATTCACATTTTTCAAAAAAAAAAAAAAAAAAAAAAAAAAAAAAAAGGCTGCTGCCGGGGGACAGTGTAGGCTGTCACAGCCGGCCATATATCACATCAAGGTGAAATTACCATTTTGTCCCTTTATATCAAATTAAAAAATAAAAAGTTAGGGATAAATTTGTCATTTTAATTTCAAACATCATTTCAACACATTTTTCAATACAACAACTCAAATAAAATCCATCTCATCTTCCCAAACACAAAAACTAAAATATCTACTAAAATAACCAAAAAGCCAAATAGCCTACTAAAATAGCCACTTCCCAAACGAGGCCATTATAATCCCTCCTTATTCAGTCCGTCTAAACAAATGTTTACGGAATATTTTTTAATCAATATATTTCTTTTATTTATTTATTATTATTATTAAGGTTAGGTTAACAAATTCCTTTTACGATAAGGAGAAAGTAAACCACCACACCCTATTGGTTTGGTGATGGTTGAAAAGTGTATATAAAATTTATTAAAATATTAAAAAATATGAAAATAAATAAACGTTTATTGAATTGCTTAAAAAAATTTTTGTCTTTATTAACTCTTAAGCCTCATTTGGTAATTCACTGTTTTAGTCTAAAAATGAAAAAATCACTAATAAAATTAAAAAATCAGCAACTTATATCAAAAAGTTAGATATTTCTTTTTCTTTTTCTTTTTTTTTTTTCTACTTTTTGCACATTTTTCTTAAAGAAATAAGAATCGTCAAATATACTAATTTTTTTATCATATATTTTAACTAAAAAATTAAAAATTACTAAAATAATATATTCCGAAAAATGCCTTAACCAACATCGTAAGAGCAATGGTGAGCAATTCCCTTGTAATAAATACATGTGAGTAGTGATTGTGCAACTCATTCATTCATATATTGTTTTTAATAAAAAATTGTATTCTTTTTCGTGAAACTTTAAATCTTCTTTGTTGTGAAATCCCGATAAATTCTTTATAAGTATTCTATGACTTATTAATGATTTTTATTGTTAAATTATTTCAATTGATTGATTTAATTATTTTTATTAAAAAAAAGGTCATATAAAATTCTCTGTTATATAAAAAATTGTCAGCTTCTCAAAATTTTGACCAGTGTGGCTTCTCAATTTTTTTGACTGGACACCTACACAATTTGCAAGATATATATACACATACATATACATATTAGAGATAGACTCACATTAGTTATGTTATTTGTAATCGAATCTGATAATTATGACAGATATTTAAGGCAATTGAAAAAAAATTGAAACAATTTAATTTACTCAAGTTTTGAAGACATTTCCGAAAAAGAGTTTTCGTGAGATGAACCTCCGCTTCATATATTAATACCTATACTATATCTTAACGGAAATGGGGTTTTTAACCCCAAGCTAATATAAAACCTACAAATCAAAAAAAAAAAAAACTAAACATAATAAAAGTGTGAAAAATTTATCATGTTTTTTATTTTTTTTTAAATTTTAATTTTACCTTATGAAATTTATTATATTTTTTAAAAGTCATAAAGAGTTCTATATAAATCAACGGTTCCTTTCTTATTTTCCTGTGTCTGCTTCTACATTGATATACATAATATTTACAATACAAATCACTGTGAATAATTTTGGTTAAATTTTAAAATTGTATGCATTCGTTCGAATCTAAACAGAAAAAAGTGCATACATTTTTAAGATATAGATTTGTGTTGCATTTAAAAATTCATAAGTTATTTTCATATATTTTCTTTTTATTTAAATTATATTTTATGAATTGTAATATTTACATAGTACTTTAATAACCATGTATGGCGTCAAAATTTTAAACAAGAACCACTTTTGTTGATTTTATTTTTTAAATTTGTTTTTCACTTTTTGAGTTTTTATATTTTCTCACTTTTAATGATTAAAGATATTGGAATTTCTTCATATTTTATATTTAAATTATACTTTTACATGAAAATATAATATCTGTTAATTTAAATACAATTAAAAAGTAAAATATTAGTAAGAAATTTATAAATTCAAATATGTAGTGATTTTTTATTATTATATTTTTTTTGTTATTATTATTTAATATTAATAATTTTGTTCTAAAAAGAATACACAACAACCTATTTTCTAAGTGTATTTAGATTAAGTGAACCTAAATCTCAAAGTAAAATTAAAAAATAGAAGAAGTAGTAAATTAGCAAATCTAAAAAGATAATAAAATGGTTATTAAAAAAAATGTCAAAGACAAAAAATATAACAATCAAAAAATTCAAAACAAAAGTTTGGAAAACAAATCAAACCAAACACTATAAACTTAACTTTTTTAAAAATTTTCTTCACTAATCTCTAATTTTACACAAATTATTCACAAATTCCTTTTAAATTTTATGTGAATTTAATCATCTAATTAAAAAATAATGCATACACACAAAAATATAACACTAAACATCTACATTATGGCCCACTATTTAATTATGAATAATTAACTTCTCATTATTACCTATATTATATTTGTGTTGGTGAAAATACTAGAAAAAATTATATTTTATTGATAAATGATGCAAAGAAAATGAGATACAAATAGATCAGGTTAAGGCACGGATATCTTGTTTTCTTTAAGGAGATTAAGCCTACTGCGGTAGGAAGAATCCAAATACCAATGCAGCAGTCACAAAACTATGACTTGTCCCCTAGCTGTCATATGGTCCCTGTGGAAGCTTAGGAATGAGTGCATCTTCAAGTCTGCTTCGCCTCAGGTAATGGACCTGTGTGAGTTGATCAAACTAAGAGTTGCACTGTGGCTCAAACATAGATTCAAGGACTGTCATTTCTCTGTCCAAGATTTCTTATCTAACCTGAGGCAAATAAGAATGAGTCTGGGGAGCAGATCTGCTTTGGGAAGCTGATTTTGGGTTGGACTTGAAGCTGCTGTTCTGTTCTTAACCAGAATTGCATTTTGCTAGGAATTTGACAGTTGGTGTCTTTGGGTATCTGTGCTGGTGGGATGCTTCTGCTTGGTTGATATCTTATCAACCTTTTTGCCTTGTTCGGATTTTTGTGAGCTTTGCTGGGCTCCTTTTATTGTTGATTGTCATTGTCTGCATAATCGTCATTGTCTGCATAATGGACTGCAAGATTTACTGCTTAATTTGACCATTCAAGATAAGAAAGCCATCATTGAAATTATATAATTTGGCTCTGCTCTTGGTTGCTGATCTAGCTTTGTTATGGGACGTTATTGATCTTCATCAATAAAATTTGTTCTGGGCTGCTACTGGTTTGGAGTTTGGTGCTTACATTTGTTATGGGCGGGTTGCATCTATTATGGGATGGTTTTGTTTTGATATGGAGTCTGCTGCTGATATGGAGTTTGTTGCTGATCATTGCTGGTTTGGTGTTCGAGGCTGCTGGTATGGTGTTTGGGGAGTACAACTGTATTATGCTTTCTTTTGGGAGTACAACTGTGAGAGTTGTTAGGCTTTGCTCTATGCTTTCTATTGATTATTGTCAATGTTTTTGCTTGATATTTATCAATATTATTCTTCTTTGGCTATTTCAAAAAAAAAAAAACTATGACTTGTCCCCTTCAAGATACAACAGCCCGACCACTTGTCGTATGGTTCAACCCAACTCTGCACAAGAAGATGAACCCAAAGCTCCACTAAGAAAAACATCATTCTTTAGTAGTAATCTCTCTTGTATAGAAAATGGTTGATGTGTGTTGGTGTAGAAAAGAGTAGATGAAAGGGATTATTTATAGGCCATTAAGACCTTACAGTTACACCAAAAATAAAGACCATTAAATAGGAGAAAATGGAGAGACTCCAAATAATAAAGAGAAAATGGTTACACCAAAACAATGACCATTAACCAAGTTGAGAGGTTACCAAAGTAATGAAACCCCATTTATGTTCATTTATGACCAAGATATATAAATAAATAAATAAAAGATATTAAAATGGTCCAACAATCCCCCACTCATTTTAATATCAATAAGGATAAAAGAGATTACCAAACAAAGATAGATTAGTATGCATCATGAAGGTGTGCTCTGCATTGAACCTTCATTAGTGAAACATCAACCTCTACTCCAAAGTCAGTAGTGGTCTCAGACTTGAACTATGACTACTTAGGGGAAATAAAGTATTACTGCTCACACATAATAGTCCAGGTGTTGACATGAGCTTTAATAGCAAGCACATTACGGCCTTATGCTAATCCCAGTTTTCATGAGCATATTTGAGAATAAGCCTTGTTCTCATAGAAAGCGGCCCCACTTTCATGCTCACATAGGTGAAATCTGTCAAGGATGTTCATGTAATTTACACACCCCACTCAACAAGAGCTACAGAATTTCATTAAGAGTATAAAAACTCAACCTTCCAACATTACAAGACAAATGCACTTACATCATAGGGATGGATAACAAAATATTAAAGAGTGCATTTTTTACAACCACCATATGATTCGTTCTTTCCATTGAACCTAGTTACAGGATCTCTGGTCCCTAGGTTGGGTATCCTCATACATGGTTTATAATTTTATAGGCTTCAAACCCATCCCCCTCGATGTATTCTAGACCCTATCTCTCACTAAGGCCTTGGTTAATGAATCCGCAAGATTATCACAAGATCTTACATAATTCACAGTTATGATGACATTACTCAAATAGGATCTCACATTACTGTGTTTCCTTCGAATATGTCTGGATTTACCGTTATAAAAATAATTGTTCACTCTACCAATAGCAGCAGTGCTATCATAACGAATTAACACAGGAGGAATTAGTTTTTCCCAAAAAGGAATTTCATGTAACAAATCTCTCAACCAATTTGCTTCCTCACATCCTGCAGCTAACGCTATAAGCTCAGCTTCCATTGTAGAATTAGCGATTATCGTCTGTTTTTTAGACTTCCAACATATAGCACCACCACCCAAGGTAAAAATAAAACCCGAGGTAGAGAGAGAATCACCTGACAAAGTGTTTCAATCGGCATCACTATATCCCTCAAGTACCGCAGGATACTTGTTATAAAACAAACCATAATTTTTTGTTCTAGATAAATATCTCATAATTCTTCCCATGGCTAGCCAATGATCTTGACTTGGCTTGCTAGTAAACCTGCTAAGTACTCCAACAGCATATGCAATGTCAGGTCTAGTACAGTCAGTAGCTTATCTCAAACTACCAATCATGCTAGCATATTTCTTTTGATTAATTACTTCCTTTTCATTTGTTACAACAGACAAATGTATGCTTACGTCAAAAGGAGTAGCAACATGTTTACAGTCTAGAAAATTATATTTCTTTAACATTTTCTCAACATAATGCGACTGATCAAGAAAAATACCATCATTAGTCTTGGTAATTTTAATTCCCAAAATAAAATTGGCTTCACCAAGATCTTTCATATCAAAGTGGCTATTGAGCATATTTTTAGTCTCATTTATAATATGCAAATTAGAGCCAAAGAAAAGTAGATCATCCATATATTGGCTAATAATCACATGTGCATTTTCACAAATTTTATAATATATGCACTTATCACATTCATTAGTCTTATAGCCATTCTCAAGCATGCAGGAACCAAATTTCTCATGCCACTATTTAGGAGCTTGTTTTAAACCACAAAGGGATTTAATTAGCTTACACACCTTGCTTTCTTGGCCAAGCTCCACAAAACCTTCGGGTTGGTCCATGTAAATCTCCTCATCTAGATCTCCATTTAAAAATGCTGTTTTTACATCCATTTGATGAATTTTTAAACCATGAATTGCAGCCATTGCAATCAACAGTCTAATGGATGTAACTCTAGTAACCAAAGAAAAAGTATTAAAGAAATCAAGATCAATTTGTTACTTATAACCTTTAGCGACAAGCCTCGCTTTATATTTATCTATAGTTCCACCCGGTTTAAGTTTTTTACGAATGACCCATTTACACCCAATAGTTTAACAACCTGGAGGTAAATCCACTAGCTTCCATGTTTTATTTGAAAGTAGTGAGTCTATCTCATCATTTATAGCCTTTCTCCAGAAAATAACATCAGATGATAATAAAGCTTCTTGCACCGTAAGAGGAATTTCTTCCACATTGTAAAGATAATAGTTAGAGCCAAAATCTTTTTCAACTCTAGCTCGTTTACTTCTTCTTGGTTGGATTTGCAAATTTTATTTTTCTTGAAAAACTTGAGAAGGAGTAGAAGAGCTAGGCATAGATAAAATATTTTCAAAAATTATTTGACCCCAACTATTTCTAGATGTGAAAGGAAATTTATAACCTAGATTTGGTTTATGCCCCCGCCATAACTCATAAGGTACAATTTTAGTCTTTTTGTGTGGCACTCTATTTATCACATGGCAAGCTGTCAAAATAGCCTCGCCCCAAAGATTTTAGGGAGACCTGAATCAATAAGCATAGCATTCGTCAAGTCAATTAACGTTCTATTTTTTCTTTCAGCTACGCCATTAGATGAAGGTGAATATGGTGGAGTAGTCTCATGAATAATTCCCAAAGACTGAACAAAAGAGTTGAATCCAAGAGATTCATACTCTCGACCTCTATCACTTCTAATTCTTTTAATCTTTTTACCGAATTGATTTTCCACTTCAAGAAGGAATTCTTTAAATTTTTCAAAAGCATTACTTTTATTTTTTAATAAATATAGGTTTGTGTATTTTGAAAAATCATCAATAAAAGTGATAAAATATCGGTTACCACCCCGAGTTAAAATTCCTTCAAACTCACACAAATCAGTGTGAAATAATTCTAGCAATTCGGTATTTTTTTCAACACTTTTATGAGGCCTCTTGGTAATTTTTGCTTTACTGCAAATTTCACATTTCTCAAATTTTTTTTGTCACTTTAGGAATTAATCCTAAACTACTCATGATTCCCACATATTTACTGTTAATATGACACAAGCGAGCATGCCAAAAAATTAATAGAAGACAAAGTGTAAGCGGTGTCATAGTAATAATCATAAAATTAATCAGCAAGGAAATTTAAGAGATAAAAACGACATTTATACTCTTCTATATTATGGGAAGCCACTTTCACTTCATGTGCCTCATATTCATCTCCTCGGTTGGGATTTTGTTTGGATTCTTTTCAGTAAGAACATATGCAACCTTCAAAAGGCTAAGGTAAAAAAGAATTTTTTATTTCCACCTCTTAAAATGAACTCCTTTGAACTTGAAAGGCTTGTTGAGATCTCTAATTCCATCATTGGTTTTTTCTGGTACTTGTTCCATGGTTGATCTCCTTAAAATTGTTGGTGAAAATACTAGAAAAAATTATATTTTATTGATAAATGATGCAAAGAAAATGAGATACAAATAGATCAGACCGAAGCACAGATATCTCGTTTTCTTTAAGGAGATTAAGCCCACTACGGTAGGAAGAATCCAAATACCGATGCAGCAGTCACAAAACTATGACTTGTCCCCTCCAGGATACAACAATCCGATCACTTGTCATACGGTTCAAGCCAACTCGGCACAAAGGCAAACCCAAAGCTCCACTAAGAAAAACACCATTCTTTGGTAGTAATCTCTCTTGTATAGAAAATGGTTGGTGTGTATTGGTGCAAAAAAGAGTAGATGAAAGGGACTATTTATAGGCCACTAGGACCTTACAGTTACACCAAAAATAAAGACCATTAAATAGGAGAAAATGGAGAAACTCCAAATAATAAAGAGAAAATGGTTACACCAATATAATGACCATTAACCAAGTTGAGAGGTTACCAAAGTAATGAAACCCCATTTATGTCCATTTATGACCAAGATATATAAATAAATAAATAAAAGATATTAAATTGGTCCAACATATTGTTGTAAAGATTACACATATTATTTTTGTAATATCTTATATATATATATATATATATATCAATGTCTACATATATAAATACTAAAAAAAATATAATTATAAATTTATATATGTTATTGTATTCATACATTGTCAATCTGTAATACTATATTACCATCAGATACTTTAATTTTATAACATGTATCATTTTAGTAATATAATTATATTTGCTAGAAAAAAATTACAAAATTGTATATTATTCTCCTATCAACTTATGTTTAATACATATATACATACATGTCATACAAACAAGTGTCCATACAATAAAAACTTTCAATAACAAATAAAAACTTTACAAAACACCTCTATCACCACAATAATTGTATCTTTTTTTCCCTCATAGAAAAAATAACATTATTGAGGAAAATGGATTTTGAAATTCATAACAATATGATATCGTTTCAAACTTTTACTTATCAAAATATTTTTATTACTATGAGTTATAATTGTGAGTAAGAAGAAAAACAAGAAGATGGTGAAATAAAAACTATAAAAGATTTATTGCAACATACTCTCTAAGAAAAGTTAGACGAGCTGAAGTAAGAATTATCCTATTTATCGTGAAATTCAAGAAAAAAAATGTACCTCATATACACATTTTAGTCAAATTACAAGAAAAAAAAAAATCAAATGATGCCCAAACAATATCGCAACAACTCAATGATTAGAAAATAAGTACATCAAATAAAAAATTTTGATCAATTTTTGTCATTTGCTAATTACTTACAGGAGACAAAATAAATTATTGTACGAATACAGAATAATCTTTTCGTATAATCCTGTTGATCAAGTTTGCACTCTTACAAACATCGTCTCTTTGCTACCTAAAAACACAAACGTGAGCTATCCAGTGGGTGTGTGCCAGAAACCCCTCCGATACCTAAGTCAGCAACTAGACAATAGACAATAAACTCTGTGTATTTTAGAGTAAGAATTGTGATAACTCTGCATAGGTTCAATCATGAGTTTTAATAAATTCTACCTGATACAATCCTAGTAGGACTCTAATTCTCCTTAGCAGAGCCCTCCAAGCAATCACACTCCCAAGGATAATATCTATCCTAATAACACCCTACTTACTGCCAACCAAGTGAGATAGTGGTAACTTTATCTCGGCTGGAAGCACGCTCAGCCGAGCTTACACAGCACGATATTGCCGCTATAATCCTAACTGTAAGGTGGCGCTTGCATAGCCAACCTTAGCTCGGTTTTTCTTTATTGAGAACTCGGTCTTCCACGCGGTCCAGACTAGGATTGCCTGGTTAGGCCCCAGTAGCCTATTTCTAACCAACTTGACGTTTAAATGACCTAAGACCGTGCTATCCCAATCTTACTTCGGCCCTACATCCGTTGCCAAATGCTCTTAGCTCGGCCCATAAAAATTACCCTCTCATTATGTAACTTGACAGTTTCATGAAAGTGACCTTACAAACATTTATAAGTATATATCTATAAATATCGTTAAAACAATTATGAAATTCATATATCGATCGAAATATTAAGCTACAATATCATTCCATTTATAAAAAAAAAATTATTTCACATTTTCTACATAAATGAAAGTACACTAATGACTAATGTTATATTTTTCAACATGCAAGATATTCGTGGCACAGGAAACTAGACTCAATAACTCTAGATGTATAAAAATATGTTACATATTGATATTAATACATTCTTACACTAATAATATGCAAATAATATGCAATAGTGGGTTTGATGAATTTATATTATAAGATGAACTATTTAACAAAATTGTGTAATTGTGCAATTAATTTCATACATCTATATAATAAGGCACAAAGGTTTTTGAATTTATCCTAGAGACAATTGTCCTACTAGGAAATTTTAATGGTCATGATTCATTTCTATATTTAGATGGATAGCTGAGATGAAAACATTCTCTCTCACTTTACCTGAATTTTCCGCCCAAGAGCCACAAACTTTGCAATCACACATCCTTATCTGTCGCACCTCACCTTTTCACATTTTAAATTTCAAATCACACCCATCCACTCCCTACAAAAAAGAGACCCACGCTCATTAAACTCTCTCACATCACCCTTTCACATTTTAAGTTTCAAAACACACCCATCCACTCCACACACAAAAAAAAAAAAAAAAAAACCCACGCTTATCGAACTCTCTCTATAAACTCTCCTATTTTTTTTCTTTCAATCTCACTCACAATTTTCAAATTTCAAAACACCCACGCTCATCCAACTCTCTCCCCTACTACTACTCTGCATCAATCAAACTTTCTAATTTTGTTTCTCTTTTTCAAATTCATGTACCTTTTTTTTTTTTCTTTTTTGTGTGGTGATTGGTGAGATTGGTAGTGTTGTTGCGGAAGTATGTCCATGTGATTACTGTTAATGAAAGTTAGACAATTTAAAGATCTGGGTTTGTTTTGCTTTTTTTTTTTTTTTTTCTTTTCTTTTTTTCAAAAAGAGACAAAGTGCAAATCTATGCATACAAGTTATGTGGCTGAGATGTTTTAGAATATTTGATCTTCATAAAATGGGTTTTGATTTTAGTTTGATTTATGAAATGGAATTAATTCCCTAATGGAAAATGAATGTTGATTTTTTATGATTTTGAAAGAGTTTTTGAAATGGGTGTTGAAAATATATTTCTTTGGTCTAATTTTTCAGAAATTATTTTGAGACTGGTTTTCGTTTGTTATTACTCAACTTTTTTTTTCTCCATATTTTAGTCTTTTTTTTTGTACATTTTAAAAAGTAAAATACGAAAAAAATTCATTAAAAAAAACAAAAATCCAAATAAAAATGCACAGATTTTTGTTTGAATTTTTTTTATTGTTAGGATTTTTTAATATTTTAGTCAATTTGTTTTACTTTTCAAATATATTTAGATTATGTGCATTTAAAAAGTAGCAAAAAATAAGTAAAATACAAAAAATAAAATAAAATAAAATAAAATTCTGTACCTTTTTTTTTCCTTTTTTGTGTGGTGGTTGGTGAGATTGGTAGTGTTGTTGCGGAATTATGTCCATGTGATTACTGTTAATGAAGGTTAGACAATTTAAAGATCTGAGTTTGTTTTGCTTTTTTTTTTTTTTCTTTCTTTTTTTTTTTTTTAGAGAGAGACAAAGTGCAAATTTATGCATACAAGTTATGTGGCTGAGATCAATGTTTTCAAACCCGGACCGGACCGGCCGGTCGAACTGGTTGGACCGGGAACCGGGCCTAGTTCCGGTCCGGTCAACCCCTTGAAATCGGATTGGGGCCAAAACCGGGAAAACCTGGCGACCCACTGGTCGAACCGGCCAAAACCGGTCAAGTTTTTTTTTTTTTTTAATTTTCTTTCTTTCTTTTCTTTCTTTCTTATATATATATATATATATAAATATATTTCAAAATTTTGACTAAAAATTCTTATTTCAAGAGTCTCTTCTCATAAGGAAGAGTCTCATTGAAAGCTTGAGAACAATATGAAAGTCTATTCCTATTTATAGGAAAAGATTTTTCAAAGAGAACCTACAAAATTCTATGTGGGATTCAATCAAATAATTTGAAACATATTGATTGGAGGGAGAGTTAAAAATTTCATTTCCCTCCAAAATTAAATCTAGCATTCAATCAATTTATTTGGAGGGAATGTTTAAAAAATTTAATTTCTTTAAAATAAGTGACTTTTTTTTATCAATTAAGACTTTATAAAACATTATTAATAAATATTATGCAACAATTTTTATTTTTATTTGATTATTTATATATATTTTTATTTATTTATAATTTATAATTATATTTTTTAATTATATAATATTAATTATGACTTCACGGTTCGACCGCTTTGACCCGGCGGTTGAACCGGTGACCCATCCACCCAGTCCCTTTTCCGGTTCACTCACTGGTCCGGTTTTGAAAACATTGGCTGAGATGTTTTAGAATATTTGATCTTCATAAAATGGGTTTTGATTTTAGTTTGATTTATGAAATGGATTGAATTCTTTAATGGAAAATGAGTGTTGATTTTTTATGATTTTGAAAAAGTTTTTGAAATGGGTGTTGAAAATATATTTGTTTGGTCTAATTTTTCAGAAATTATTTTGAGATCGGTTTTTGTTTGTTATTACTCAATTTTTTTTTTCTCCATATTTTAGTCTTTTTTTTTTTTTGTATATTTTAGATACATCAAAATTAGATGCATTTAAAAAGTAAAATACGAAAAAATTTCATTAAAAAAAACAAAAATCCAAATAAAAATGCACAGATTTTTGTTAGAATTTTTTTTTTGTTAGAATTTTTTAATATTTTAGTCAATTTGTTTTACTTTTCAAATATATTTAGATTAGGTGCATTTAAAAAGTACAAAAAAATGAGTAAAAAAAAAAATCCAATAAAATAAATGAAAATACCTTTAAAACAATTTTTAAAAAATCAAACCAAACAATTTATTTTTGTCAAATTTATTTCTATTTTTTCAAAAAAATCAAAAAATAATTTAAAAAATCAAACCAAACCGCTATATCATGTATTATTTTTAATATACATTCAATAAAATTCATAATTTTTATAAAAAATATTAACTTTGATATTAAAATAATTTGAAGACATTTCATCATAAAATACTAACGTTTAATTTTATAATTTTTTAATAAAAATTTAAAAAAATCTAATGAGCTGAATTTTTAATGCATATAATAGCATTATAGTTGAAATTAAAATTTCTTCACAAAACTTAAGAAATTTTGAAAAAGTTTTTGAAATGGGTGTTGAACTAAGGGACTCATTGTCACTTCCGCTTTGTGATTGTTCACCACCATTGAAAAGGAAAATCTTAACATTATGTTTTAATAATTTTATTTTGATTTATATTTTAATTTCATTATTAATTACACCGTGCCTTTAGGCACGGGCATACACTAGTTCAATTATATTACAGGTATGAATTAGGAAAAATTGAAGTGAAAAATTGATAAAAAAAAAAATATTTGTGTAATACTATATATTTAAAAGACATGTTTATTGTTTATTATTTAAGATAAGATTGTAATCTCAACAATCTAACTATACATTAGTATTTATATTTATAAATTTTTTCATTTATCATTTAAATTCCTCAACCAAGTATGTATTCATTTTTTATTTAGTTGTATTTTGGATATGTACGGGAAAGAAATACACCTTCTCGTATAATCCTGTTGATCAAGTCTGCGTTCCTCGTACGACGTCGTTCTAACACCTGAAAACACAAACGTGAGCTAGCCGGCGGGTGTGTGTGCCGGAAACCTCTCCGATGTCCAAGCCAGTAAGCAAGACAAATAGGCAAAAGCTCTATGTATTCAGGGAGCAAAAGTTGCATTACCTCTCCAAAGGTGATATTAGTGAGCTTATATAGGTTTCGCGTGGCACAATCCTGATAAGACTCTTATTCTTCCATGTGCAGAGTCCTTTTAGGATTACTCCTTGCGTAGAGTCCTCCTTGGATTCATACTCCTGGAAGACAATGCTTATCCTCCAACACTCCTCTCACTGCTTAAACCAAGTGAGATGGTTCTTCCTATGGCCGGACTACTTCATGACCGAAGTAACTATTAACTCGGCCCTTACTTTACTCTCCCTTACCTCAGTTTTCCCATACTAAGACCGAGCTATCCATAAGGGAGTTAAAACCGAGCTATCTTTGAACCATATCTACTTCGGTTCCTCTCATGCTATAACAGAAGTACCTATCGAAGATCGAAACCTCCGTGCTACTCCACTCAACCGGAGTAGAGCTCAGTCCTTTCAAGACCGAGCTAACCACCATGGCTGTGTGACCGGTCTATCTTCTAAGTTACTCCTCCAAACTGGAGTATCCTACATGGCCCTTCTACTCGGTCCTCTCCATTTCGGCCCTTAGGCCCAACACCCAGCTCGGCCCAAATTTACATAAATTACCCTCTCAATTGCCACTTAATTCCATCTGCACAGCATGATAGGGATTACCTGTCTTCGAACCGAACTAAAGTTTTAGCTTATCCAGCCGAGCTACAATCCTTTAGCTACTCCGGCCGAGCTAAAAACCTTTTTAACTTCTCTAGCCGAGCTAAGAACGTCCGGTCAAACGTCTCTTCAGTCACAGCAACTGAAGCGTTCCACATTCCAATGACACGTGGCAAGCCCCTATTGGCCATTCACAGCTGTTGCGCCGCCCTCGTACCCCGCAAAAATTTGAACAGTTCCCGCCTTCAATTCTTGTCCTTTTTACAAAACACACCCCTCATTTTTGCCTCCCACTCTGCACTTATTCATCTTCATCCTTGCATCTTAAGAGCTCGTGCCCTCCATTGCTGTTGCTACGTTTGCTTCTACCTCCAGCCTTTCTCCCTTCTTGGTAAGCTTCTTCCAAATCTGTTCTCTGTTCCTATGATTTCTGTTTTTATATGTTTTTGCAAAACACTCTTATGTTGCAAGTTTCATATTTTCTGGAAAAACTTGTCTATAAACTGTTAGAACTTCATAAGATAATCAATAGAATGCCATTTCGATCTCTATACATGCCCCAACCGAAGTAGAACACTGTTTGTGGTGTATGTAAAGATATAGGTGAACTGAAACCGAACTAGTACTCGCGCACATCAAAGTAGTTTCAACAAGTCACCAACCGATCCACAATAGCTGAAACAAAAACCACCGAACTAGAAACCATAGCACTTGACCGAGCTAAAACTTCAGGGGCCATGCCAGCATTTCTTAGTTCCTAAACTGAACTCAGAAAGCTGCCCCTTGGCGTTCAGCCGGAATAACAAAACAAAAAGTAGAACTGAACTAACCCAACGACTTGCCAAAACCGAGATAACATGCTCCTCTCTGAAACTGAGGTAGATCCCACAGCAATCCATCTAGCCGAAGTAAGGCTTCCTTTCCTTGTTTTGTTTTTTATAGCACGGTCGATGATCTGTGCTTAACACCTTGTTTTTCCAATTTGCAGACTTAGGTTGCCCAGATACTTCCTCCGTGCGCTCAACCGAGCTCCCGAGTCCAAATCCCCAGCCGAACTAAATTATTTATAAGTTATTCAATAAATGGGGAAGTACAGATTTTTGGTAGAAACCCCAGGCGGCTTAACCGAATTCAGAAAGGATTACAACATACCAACCGATGTAAACCTCACCCTAGCCGAACTAGATGTAGATCCATGGGGCAACCCAGGCTTTGTCCCTTTCACCATTCAATCAATAATAGAGACCGGACTACGATTCCCAGTCCAGCCTTTAATGTGCGAGTTTCTAAGGCAAACCAGACTATGCCCAACCCAACTCTCAACCAACACATACCGTATAATAATGGGCATAGACGCCTTAAACCGCCAAACCGGTCTTAACCTAGGCCTAGCCGAAATACTCCATCAGTACTCATTAGGATCCAAGAATGAAGGCTGGTGTTATTACTTGAGAATACGCCGAGGCCGAGAAAAAATAATTAAGGACACACCGGACAAAGACCTAAATGATGATGACTTCTTCTGGGTGTCTGGCAACTTCGAAGACCATCAGGCCCAAATTCCTGGCCGAAGAATAAATTGGAAAAAAGGAGAACCCGGTATACATACCCCGGTCGCCTTTCATACTTTTCTTTATCTCAGCTTTTCTCTCTTTAACCGAACTAACAGTTTGTTTTTCATTTTGCAGATTCAGCTCATCTTCACTCTCTTTACAACTACCCCAACCTAGGCGTTCTGCGCGCCGCACTACGGGTTCGGGAAAGAAGTTGGGCTAAATTGCTAGACTTCGAACCGACATACCGCTACTCCGGCTGCCGAAAAGCAAGGGTAACCGACTTCCTGCTCGAAGACGCGCCAGAACCGGACCCAAACCTGCCTCGGATCAACCTTGTTCCACTCACAGCCGAGCAAGAAATGGCTAAGAAGAACAGATTGAAGGCCCTCCTAACCGAAACAACTCCAGCCGAAGTACAGGGAATCGGCCGTGCCACCGAGACCGTGGTGGCACTCCCATCTCAGCGGCCATCTTCATCACGACCAAGCAAACGTGCCCGGACTAGCCAAACCGAGCCACGTCTTGCTGATGAAGACGAAACCGTCCTGCCAACAAGTCCTCCACCAAGCCCTCAGCCGAGCCTCCAACCGGAACCCACCGACCGAACCGCTTCTCCCAAGTGGACTCATGTACTCACCTTCAATGACCGAGACATCACCGCGTCTGATTCGGTGGTCTCAGAGAAGGATCATCAGATGGCTTTCAATTTGGCCAAGAGTGTGTGCCTCCCCAAAGACATGGAGCACCACTACAAACAGCTCAACACCGAGCTAAAGTCAATCCGATCCTCCACTAAGTCCATGATCCTGGTAAGCAGTATTCCTCTCCATGTAAGATTTCTTCTTCTTTTTTTTTTTTTAACTTGGAGTCCGGCTAACGTTATTCCTTCTTTGCAGGCCATCCAGAAAAACCAAGTCACTCACAGGAGGGTCATGGAGCTTAGGAGGAGTACCAGAGAGGCCATGGCCGAGGCCGAACTAAAGACGGCCGAACTAGAGGAGGCGAAGAAGCAATTGGCCGAGCTTCGGGAAGAGAACGGTCGGCTGACCGAGATCGCCAATTCGGTTGAGGCCGAAAAGAAAAAAGTTGCCGTCGAGGCAAAAGATAGATACCTCTGTATCTTGGCGGCAATTGAGAAGAAAAAAGACGCCGAGATAAACCAGTGGAAGGGGGAGGTAAAGAAGGCCGAGAAGCGAGGCTTCAAGGAGGCCGAGGACGCCTACACCCTGCAATGCAACGCAGCCAAAGATCTCTTTTTTAAATGTGGCTGGAGAGCTGCGGTGGAGAAGCTCGGTTGTACGCCTGACACCGAGGTCTACAACGCTCCACCGTACTCCATTCCAGCCTCACTCTCACAATACGCGGCCGATCTCCAAAAAGCCTTTCTTGAGGGGTCCGGTGATGATGATGACGATGATGATGAAGATGAGGAGCCATCTCATACTCCGGTTGCCAACGAGCAGCAGAACGATAAGGCAGTTCGGTCTGAGCCAGTTATTGAGGATCCAACTCTTGAGCTACAGCCGACTGACACCGAAGTTCAGGCTGACACCGAAGTCCCACTTCAAACCGTGCTCCCCTCTAACACCGGACTCCAAGCGACTGTTGATGCAGAATTTGATGCCGAGCTTGATGCACTTCTCGGTTGATTTTTTTCTTCTGTTGTATTTGAACTTTTTGTAACCGGGCTGCAGCCCCTCCACTTGTACTTCTCTGTTTTTTAATGAAAAAATTTTCTTCAACTCTTATTCTGGTTTTGTGTGTGTATGCTTGTATGTGCAATGAATTTTCCATGTAATCATTTGCAAACTTTGATCTCAGTTCTAGCTATCTAACTCACTAGCCAACCACTCTTCAGCCGATATAGCTTACTTCGGTTGCAGAGTACAAAGAGTTGATTTAATCTAGCCAACCACTCTTCAGCCAATATATCTTACCTCGGCTGAAGAGTACAAAGAGTTGGTTTAATCCAGCCAACCACTCTTCAGCCGATATAGCTTACCTCGGCTGAAGGGTACAAAGAGTTGGTTTAATCCAGCCAACCACTCTTCAGCCATACACATATTTCGGGTGAAGAGTACGAAGAGTTGGTTTAATCCAGCCAACCACTCTTCAGCCATACACATACTTCGGCTGAAGAGTACAAAGAGTTGGTTTAATCCAGCCAACCACTCTTCAGCCGATATATCTTACCTCGGCTGAAGAATACAAAGAGTTGGTTTAATCCAGCCAACCACTCTTCAGCCGATATATCTTACCTCGGCTGAAGAGTACAAAGAGTTGGTTTAATCCAGCCAACCACTCTTCAGACATACACATACTTCGGTTGAAGAGTACAAATAGTTGGTTTAATCCAGCCAACCACTCTTCAGCCGTATACTTACTTCGGCTGAAGAGTACAAAGAGTTGGTTTAATCCAGCCAACCTCTAGGTTGGTTTTTCCAGCCAACCTAGAATATAGTGTTTGGTTATTCCGACCAAACGTCCTGCAGCCTGGATCCTTATCCTGGGCTTAGGAGAGGTCATAGTTGGTTTAATCCGGCCAACTATGTTTACAATGCTACTAACTTGCAAAAGTTACGTTTTACTAAAAACAAATATGCTAAAAAAGAATCGATTTGTCTTATTGATGAAGTGAAAAATTACACATACTTAAAGAGAGAAAAGAGAAAAGCTAAAAGTAAAATAACTTAAGATTGGCTGTATTCCATGGCCTAGGAATTACTCTGCCGTCCTCGTCTTCTAAGTGGTATGCCCCTTTTCCTGCTAATCCGACCACTTTGTAAGGACCTTCCCAGTTAGGACCTAACTTGCCGTCTCCTGGGACCAATGTGTTGCCCATAACCTTGTGAAGTACCCAATCGCCGATCTTGAATTACCTTGGATGCACAGTTTTGTTATACTTCCTAGATAGTTCTTGTTGGTAGGAGGCGATGTGAACCAATGCTCTGTCTCTTCTTTCTTCCGCAAGGTCAAGTTCCAATGCTATAGCTTCGCCGTTTAAGTCTGGATCAAAATTTTCGCTCCGAATTGTGGGGAGTCCGACTTCTAATGGGATGACTGCTTCCATGCCATAGGCTAAGGAGAATGGAGTTTCTCCTGTTGACCGCCGTAGTGTGGTGCGATAAGCCCATAAAACATGAGGGAGCTCTTCTGCCCACTTGCCTTTGGCTTTCTCCAACCTTTTCTTCAATCCGTCCAAAACTACCTTGTTTGATGCCTCGGCTTGACCGTTTGCTTGGGGATACGCCGGTGTAGAATTGTAGAACTCTATCTTGTACTCTTCGCAAAAGCCTCTGAAAATTTTACCATCAAACTGAGTGCCGTTGTCTGAAATCAGTGCTTTTGGTATGCCAAAGCGAGTAATGATGTTCTGCCAGACAAACTTCTTCACATCTTTTTCCTTGATCGACGCCAAGGCTTCTGCTTCCACCCACTTTGTGAAGTAGTCTGTTGCTGCAAGAAAGAACTTCCTGTTGCCTGGTGCTGTTGGAAGTGGACCTACTATGTCCAAGCCCCACATTGCGAAAGGCCATGGACTAGTCAAAGGTAGGAGTTCTCTGGCAGGTTGGTGTATTTGGTGCGCAAACTTCTGACACTTTTCGCATTTTTTGACATACTTCTCCAAATCTGCTTGCATGTACGGCCACCAGTATCCTTGTGAAATAGCTCGGTATGCCAATGATCTTCCTCCTTGATGGCTGCCACATACCCCTTCATGTATTTCGAACAGGAATGCTTCCACCTTGCTGGGGTGGACACACTTTAAGTAAGGTCCTGAGAACGACTTCTTGTATAATGCCAAGGATGGAGAGAGCCAAAATTGCTGTGACTTTGCTCTTATTTTGTTGGCCTCTTTCTTTTCTTCTGGGAGGGTGCCGTCCTTTAGGAATAGTATGATGGGATCCATCCAAGAAGGACCTAACTCTGCACAACATACCTCTTCAGCTTCTGGGTCTTCAATGCTTGGTCTAGGTAGATAGTCGATTAGCAGTGGGTGAGGAACGGAAGTGTCTGCCATTGAGGCGAAGCCTGCGAGTTCGTCTACTCTGCTATTTTCCTCTCTGCCAATCTGTTCTATTCTCACTACTTCAAACTTCTTTATCTCTGTTCTGACCAAGTCTTGGTACTTGGCCATCCTACCATCCTTTGCCTCATAGTCGCCAGATATTTGGTTTACCACCAGCTGTGAGTCGCTGTAAACCATTAGTTCGGTGGCCTTCATGTAGAATGCCGACTTGAGTCCGGCTAGAAGCGCTTCATACTCTGCTTCATTATTTGATGCTGGGAAGCCCAGGTTGATTGCCTGCTCCACTACTAGGCCGTCTAGAGAGATGAGGACTATGCCAAGTCCTGCTCCATGCCTATTGGATGCTCCATCCACGAAGAGCTTCCACATCTCTCCAACGAACAACTTCCAGCAGGTGGAGGGATCAGATGATGTCTTGGGATCTTCCACGTTGCTGGTGGCTTCTTCGGAGTTGATGCTTGCTGTCTGCTCCTTGTTCTCTGTTTGCACCAAGTCTTTGTTTGTCGGTGAATCCTGACTTGGTGTAGCATGGTTCACTTCTTCCTCCCTTTCTTTACTCTGGCCCGCCTTGGGGCCTGACTGGGCAACCAGTACTAGGGGTTGCGTTATTCCGACGTCAACCTCCATCCCTAGTTCGGCTGCTTCAGTCAGGTCGACTGGGCAGATGTGATGACTTCCAGGGGTGAACTCTGCGACAAAATCTGCTAGTGCTTGAGCCTTTATTGCGGTTCTGGGTTGGAACTTGATGTCGTACTGTCCTAATTCTACTGCCCACTTCAAGATTCGCCCTTTCAAATAAGGCCTTGAGTGGGAAGGCTGTGAGAACAACTATGGTGTGGGCGTGAAAGTAATGCGACAATTTCCTTGAAGCCATCATCAAGGCCAATGCCAGTTTCTCCAGTGGCAAGTACCTTGTTTCGGCGCCCAGTAACGTCTTACTGACATAATAGATGGGCAAGTGTTGGATCCCTTCTGTACGGACCAACACTGCACTAATTGCATGCTGCGATACTGCCAAGTAGAGGAAGAGTTCTTCTCCAGGTACTGGAGTGACAAGTAGTGGTGGAGAAGACATGTATTCCTTCAAACTCTCCAGAGCTCGGTCGCATTTTTCGTCCCACTCAAACTTAGCTTTTAATGACTGAAAGAATGGACGCAATCTGTCTGAAGACCGGCTGATGAATCGGTTAAGTGCTGCTGCCATGCCGGTGAGATGCTGTACTTCCTTTACTGAGTTAGGCCTCTCTAACTCCTGAATTGCTTTGATTTGGGAGGGGTCTGCCTCAATACCCCGGTTGGTCACCAGGAAACCCAGAAACTTGCCAGACCCTACACCGAATGCGCACTTAGAAGCATTAAGGCGCAGCTTGTGTTTCTTCAGGATCTGGAACATCTCATCTAGGTCCTTCAGATGGTCATCCGCGTCCTTGCTTTTGACCACCATGTCGTCGATGTAAGCCTCCATTGTTCTGCCAAACAATGGCTCAAACATCTTGGTGACCATTCTCTGAAACGTCGCCCCTGCATTCTTCAGGCCAAAGGGCATGACCTTGTAGCAGTATAGCCCTCTTGGAGTGGTGAAGGATGTTACTTCCTGATCTGGTTCGTGCATGGCTATCTGATGGTAGCCTCTGTATGCATCAAGGAAGCTAAGCCTGCTGTGTCCAGCTGTTAAGTCCACCAATTGATCTATCCTTGGTAGGGGGAAGCTATCCTTCGGGCATGCTTTGTTGACCGTCTTGTAATCGACGCAGACACGCCACTTGCCATTCTTCTTTGGCACCACGACTGTGTTGGAGATCCATTTGGGGTAATGTACCTCTCTGATTGCTTCCGCCTCCAGTAGGTTACCCACTTCTTCTGCTACTATCTCGGCGTGGTGGAGCGCCGATCTGCGGGTGCGCTGGATGATTGGCCTGGCAGAAGTGTGGACATTGAGTTGGTGGCAAATGAAGTTGGGATCAATGCCTGGCATGTCGTATGGGGTCCAGGCAAACACTTCGATGTTGGAGGTTAAGAATTCCAAGACTTCCAATCTCTCGGTGCTGGACAACGACGAACTGAGTAAGAAGAACTTATCCGGGTTCTTCTCATCTATCCTGACTTCCACCAAGTCCTCCACAGCTTTCTGACTAGCCGCTTTGCCAACATCCACGAATAGTTCATTACTTTCTGGTTCTTCCACCGAATGAACATATCCTTTGGCAGTTCGGCTGCCGTTCACTATCACAAAGCACTGTTTCGATATGATCTGATCCCCATAAACCTCCTCTATTACTCCGGTGTCGTTGGGGAACCTCATCACTTGGTGGTAGGAGGATGCCACCGAGCACATGGCATGCAGCCATGTTCTGCCTAAGATGATGTTGTAGGTGGAAGGGACCTTCAGCACCCAGAACTCCACTTGCTTCGTCACACTTCCTGCCTTGACTGGAAGGATGATTTTGCTGACTGGCCACTCCGGCATAGAATTGAATCCGATCAAAGGGGATACGGCAGGGGCTAAGTCCTTTTCTTGAAGCTTCAGTTGTTTGAAGGTTTCATAGTACATGATCTCGCATGAACTACCTTGGTCAATCAGAATCCGCTTGACGTCAAAATCCTTGACTCGGAGAATGACGACCAGGGCATCGTTATGAGAGCAATAAATCCTTGCCAGGTCTTTATCCGAAAAAGACATAACATTTGTGGCCTCTGTCTTGCCCTTCTTAACAGCCGGTTGGGCACTTAGCACCTCCCTTAAGTGCTCAGCCTTTTTGATTGAACCTCTGAGCTCGCATACACGCTCAGGTTCAAAGACTCCATGTATTACGTTGATGACGCCTTGGGGCGGGGTGTCGATCGGCATCCCATTGGGAGTCCTGGGGGGCTAGTTGTGCCCCTCCTTCGATGTATTTGTCCAGCTGGCCTGCTGCCACCAATTTTTCCAGATGCTGCCTCAACGGCGTGCAATTCTCAGTGTGGTGCCCCTTTTCCTTGTGGAAGGTGCATCTGGATCTGTCATCATAGTCCCTTTGGGCCTCGCCTAGCTTGGCTGGCCATTTGACGAAAGGCTCGTCTCGAATCTCGCTAAGTATACGGTAGATCGGCTTCTTGAATACCGTGGTTATGGCGGTGCGGACTCTTAACCATCTCTTGTCTTGGTCCTCGCCATTGTCTCGTCTGCCTCGTCCGTTTCGGTTTTGGCGATCTACCGTATTGACCTTTGCTGAGGTCTTCTTCTCTGGTGTTGTGGTCGCGCCAGTTTTTGCTTTGGCACGAGCGCCATCCTCTTCTACCCTGATGTGCTGGTGCACTCTCTCTATCAGGGCCTCCATGGTAAGAGGTGGTGTCATGGTGATAGAGTCCCTCAGTCTGTTCCCGACTGGAAGGCCTCTTTTGTATTGCGCAATGGCAAGGTTGGTTGGGCAGTCCCCAATCTGGTTGAACGTCTCCCAGTAACGACTGTTGTATGACCTCAGGGTCTCCTTGTCGCCCATGTCGATGGAGAGTAACTGGTCGATCTCCACCGGGGTTTTTGTGTTTGTTCTGAACCGCGTTACAAACGCCTCTGCCAATTGCGCCCAGGAGGCTATGCTGCCCTCTGGAAGCTTCTCAAACCAAGTCAAACCAAGGTCGCCGAGGCTTGAAGGGAATAAGATGCACATCAAGGCCTCGTTCCGCCGGTATACGGCCATGACCTGGCGAAAGTGGCTTAAGTGCGAGTAGGGGTCCGTCTTCCCCTCATATGTTGTGAATTTAGGCTGTACGAAGCCCGACGGAAGGGGCGCGTTCTCTATTGCTGGGACGAATGGTGAGGTCTGCAGCCTCGCCAATGCCTTGTCCGCTGGTTCATACGCCGGGCGCGGCATTAGCATTCCAACCTCGACGCTTCCATGCGTCCGAGGAGCCAACCGCTGCAAGACAGGAACCCTGTGGGAATCGCGCGCCCTGGTGTAGACACCCCATTTTTGACCGACTTTAAGGCTCAGACGTCACCGGTTGAGCGCTCGGTGATGTTGCATACTGTGCTTGTTCAGAAGTCTCAGAGTCGCGGCCGCGCGCCCTGCCTCCGGACCTCCGAATCATCTTCTCTACCTTGTCTCGGTTTGCGAACCAGGCTCGATTTTCTCTATTTTCTTTCCTGAGGGAAGGGAGTGGTCCCGTAGACTATCTCCCGGTGGCCGTGAGCTACGTTTCGTGGCCGTAGGCCATTTTGCCCATTTCGGAGCCCGGTTCCCGGTTTTCGGGGCCGTTAGGCCGTGTGCCTCGGCTCGGGACCGCCCAACCATCTCCGACTTCTCCGGTTTTTGGCGGAGACCTCTGTTTTAGTGTTCCGGGGAACACTGGGGCCCCTGATGCCCACTTCGCAGCCGAACACCACTTCCGGTGCCCGGCGACCCATTTTTGGGACCCCAAACCGAGCGGTTTTGTTCCCGAGCATTCATTTTGCATCAGCCTTCTCCGGTTTTTGGCGGAGACCTCTGTTTTAATATTTCGAGGAACCCTGGGGCCCCCGATGACCACTTCGTGGCCGTGTGCCACTTTCGGTGCTCATAGCCGGTTTTCGGGACCCCAAACCGAGCGGTTTTGGTCCCGAGCATTCATTTTGCATCCATCTTCTCCGGTTTTTGGTAGGTACCTCTGTTTTGTCATTCCAGAGGACACTGGGGTCGCGGATACCCACTTCGCTGCCGAACACCACTTCCGGCACCCGCAGCCCATTTTCGGGATCCCGATTTGCTCGGTTTTGGCCCCGAACG
Source organism: Camellia oleifera (assembly GCA_022316695.1). Taxonomy (NCBI): domain Eukaryota; kingdom Viridiplantae; phylum Streptophyta; class Magnoliopsida; order Ericales; family Theaceae; genus Camellia; species Camellia oleifera. The sequence goes on from CM039309.1 coordinate 2,276,652, forward strand.
TTCATTTCTCATTAGTTTTTGTTCAAACTTGGCAGGTACCTCTGTTTCAACATCAGGAAGATCACTGGGGGGTGGGAGGCCAGCAATTATCCCAGATAACCAGTTTCGCTCCTCCGGAGCCCTTTTTGCTCACTTCCGGGCCAATGTTGAACACCTTGGGGGTATTTTCTTCCAACCAAAGTTACATATCTGTGATGAGGGGACCTGGGAGGACCCTACCAACTACTGGTCGGCCAGAAACTGTGAGTTTCATTTTTGGGCCTCTCCTTCAAGCTCTATGTTGTGACTCCTGCTTCAGTGTTGCCAATTTCCGGCCTTGGAACCTTGTTGCACACATCTAGGAGGACACTTTGGTATGGTGGTCGGCCAGAAACTGTGAGTTTCATTTTTGGGCCTCTCCTTCAAGCTCTATGTTGTGACTCCTGGTTCAGTGTTGCCAAATTCCGACCCTGGGGCCTTATTCTACACACCTGGGAGGACACTGTTGTATGGTGGTCGGCCAGAAATTTTGAAGTTGATTTTTTTGAGGTGGCTGGCCGGCCATAGGAGGTGGCTGGCCGGCCATGGTGGGTGGCTGGCCGGCCACCTTGAGCAAAACTACCTGGCCGGCCAGACTTCTGCTTTCCAGCCTGTTCCAGCTGTCCAGCTGCTTTTCAAAGTGTCTTCCTCATCCGGGGGACATTTCAGGAGGGAAAGATTGGATGCTTTCCCTCCCCTTTTACACCCCATCTTCTTGCCTATTTGAAGGCCTCTCCCCCTCCTTCTTCAAGGTTAGAAATTTTGGTCTCAAGAACACTTAACCAAATTCCCTCATTTTCATAGCTTTGAACTCCAAAGAAGCTTCAAGTGTCAAGGCCATTCCTTCATCAACACCTAGCTTCACCATCCCTACCATCACTTCAGCAGCAAGGAGGTGAATTTCAGAGGTTGAGAAGCTACAAATCAGAGCCAAGAATCAAAGAAAGACAAGTCTTCAAGGGTAAGTCCTCAAAACCAACTTTTAGGGCATTTTCTTGATCCTTTTCTATACTTTAATTGGTTGAGAATTGGGGCCCCGACCCCTACTGATTTTGTGCTTAAAATGAGCCCCTCTACAACTTTGTAGAAGGGCCCAACCTCATTTGGTGTTTGTATACACTAGTTCCTTCAATATTCCTCAAGTTGGTAACATTTTTGCATGCTAAAATTGACCTATTTGTGTTGGTTTTTGGGGGTCCGACCCCTACTGATTTTGTGCTTAAAATGAGCCCCTCTACAACATTGTAGATAGGCTCAACTTCATTTGGCCTTTGTATCTATCACTTCCTTCAATTTCATCAAGTAGGCCATATTTTGTATACAATTTTTGACCTATTTTTGTTTGTTTTTGGGACCTCGACCCCTACTGGTTTTAGTCTTATTTTGACCCCCTTTACATTTTTCATGAAGAAGGTTTGGTCATTTGGTGTATAGATTGCATGTCTTAGGTTATACCCTCTTATGGCTTCATTTTTGCCTTCTATTTCTAGCATATTTGTCTTATGATTTAGAGGCTACCATCTTCTGCATATATGCTTATTTTTGGGCTCTCTTTCATGTTGTAGAAGAAAATTTTTCTATTTGAATTTTCTATATATTACTTGCTTTGAAAATCCTCTCTTTTACCGTATTCTTGCGAGCTTTTGTTGCCATATCTATGCTTGCATTTTGGCCATGTTTATTACTGAAAAAATGCCATATTTGGGACTGCCTTGCTACTGTTCTTGCTGCCATGATCATATTTTGCATGTATAGCATGGCTATAGGCCATTTCGGGGCTTAATTTCGTACTTTCGGGATGAATGCATGCTTCGGGTGTCGTTTCGATTTGTTTCGGGGCTGTTTTCCCCCTTATTTAGGTGCTGAAATTCCACTACCATGCTTGCATATCATTTCCCGGGCTATTCGTATCATTTTTGCATTGCCTCGGTTTGCGTGCCAATGGGCACGCACTTCGAGGCACCTCTTTTTTATCATTCCGGCAGCCCATGTGAGTGTGGTTGAGGCCCTCTCATGTTGGCGTAAGCCCAATTTGCATTTTCATGCTTTTACATCATTGCCTCGATTTGCGTGCCCGCGGGCACGCGTTTCGAGGCAGCTTTGCTTTTTTTATCCGCCGGCCTCTTATGTGAGTGAGCTGAGGCTCTCCCATGTTGGTATAAGTCCATTTCTGCATTCCGTATGCCGTTTCTTTGCATTTCATCATCGCCTCGGTTTGCGCGCCTGTGGGCACGCACTTCGAGGCACTTCGGTTTTATCCGATTTTCATTCTTTCATCATCGCCTCGGTTTGCGCGCCTGTGGGCACGCACTTCGAAGCACTTCGGTTTTATCCGATTTTCATCTTCCATCATCGCCTCGGTTTGCGCGCCTGTGGGCACGCGTTTCGAGGCACTTCAGTTTTATCTGACTTTCATTCTTTCATCATCGCCTCGATTTGCGCGCCTGTGGGCACGCGTTTCGAGGCACTTCGGTTTTATCCGATTTTCATTCTTTCATCATCGCCTCGATTTGCGCGCCTGTGGGCACGCGTTTCGAGGCACTTCGGTTTTATCCGATTTTCATTCTTTCATCATCGCCTCGATTTGCGTGCCTGTGGGCACGCGTTTCGAGGCACTTCAGTTTTATCCGATTTTCATTCTTTCATCATCGCCTCGATTTGCGTGCCTGTGGGCACGCGTTTCGAGGCACTTCGGTTTTATCCGATTTTCATTCTTTCATCATCGCCTCGATTTGCGCGCCTGTGGGCACGCGTTTCGAGGCACTTCGGTTTTATCCGATTTTCATTCTTTCATCATCGCCTCGGTTTGCGCGCCTGTGGGCACGCGTTTCGAGGCACTTCGGTTTTATCCGATTTTCATTCTTTCATCATCGCCTCGGTTTGCGCGCCTGTGGGCACGCACTTCGAGGCACTTCGGTTTTATCCGATTTTCATCTTTCATCATCGTCTCGGTTTGCGTGCCCGTGGGCACGCATTTCGAGGCATCTCATTTTCACAGCATTCATGTGTATTCATCCCAACATTGAGTTGTGCAAATCAGCTCCTCGGCCATCATGCATCGATATGCGTGATTGGTGGCGCGAGGATCGAGACATGCATATATTTGTGAAATACACTGCTATGCCCTTTTCCTGCTCTCCGTTGCAGCAAAAATGAAGAATTATCAGCTTTTCGGAATCTGGCACGCAATTCGAGGAAAACTGCAAACAGAGGCTAATCAGGGCATCTCAGTGGATTTCTGCGCCAAGCAGCCCGGCATATACTATTCACCAGAAGCGAGGCAGTCCCTGGCTTGCACGCCAGTATCAATTCTTTTGTAATTAATTTGTTAATCAATTAGAATCTGTATTATTTCGGACTGTATATTCTTTTATTCGGGTCTGTATTATTATTTATTCGGACCCTCTGCGCGAGGGCATAAATGTAATAAGGGTGTGTGAGTATGATGTATGTCTTCCAACCCCCATTTCTTTCTCCCTTTTATTTATCCGCTTTGAATGGTTAGATATAGGGCATATTTCAATTAGCATACAGTATGATAGCACGTTTGCATTCATTCATCTGTTTTACATGCATCGGGCTCGGCACATCACACAAACTGCATTGTATTTCAATTCTAAGTTGAATACATGTTAGCTGTTGCATCTCATATGCCATGTTTAGAACAGCCGAGCCTGCTATAGTTGCATTTTGCATGAGTTGCATTAGGCATTCTGTATATTTTAGGATCATGCATTGATTTCTAATCAGTTCTCTGTTTTGGCTTGGAGTACTCGGTAAGTTTCATGCTTTAGCATCCTTGCATGCGTGTGAGTGTTGCCATGACTGCATGCTTACCATGAGGCTATTTGCTTATGTGATATATCTGCCTTGAATGCCTGTGGGTGGAGGTTGAGTTATCTGAATTGGAGCAATTCATCGATTGTTTGTTAAGCCCACTAGATAGTGGCAAAATCATTGCTTTCCTAAGCCCACCTGAGGGTGGCAAATTCATGTTTTGTTCCAATTCAGACGGCCCAGTCTATACTTGTTTGCTGCGAGCATCACATAGTAACCTAGGCTAAAAACCGGAATAAGAACGCACAAAGTTTTCAAAAACAGATATCATGGTTAGTAGAGGCCGGTCTTTGACCGGGCGAGAGGGGGTGCTCACGATGTGACCTTCCCTAATCGTACCCAAGTTCCCGAGCCAACTTTGGTGATGACGGACACGTGGCCTTTCGGCACCGAGTCAGGGTTTCCTAAATTTCCCATTTTAAAATATTTAGGTGGCGACTCTGTTATCTGGCAAAGCAGTCCATGTTTGGCACTTCTTTTCAAAAAATCTGTTTTCCTTCAAAACGATTTGCCGGATTTGGACTCTTTGGTTCGAGATTGAGAACCGCAACAAAAATCGAGTCCGAGCTGTAGCGAGGTCCTCCGCGGGCGTTGTTACACCTGGCGTCCTCCTTCCATCTTGCTTTCTCTTCTAGCATGGATCGCAAGTCGGACGATCTGGGTAATTCCGTCTGTCTAGACCTCGTCTGGTGTGTATGCGAAGGCCAATAAGTGCTTCCTTCCGTGTAGGACCTCTCAGATCTCGCCCTCTCAGACCTAGAGTGACGAGTCCTAGAAGATACGGATCGCGTGTCGCCTGTCCTGAGGCTTCTATTCTCTGGTCGAGAGGGTGTAGAATTCCTACTACGACCCTCCCTCTGAGTGGCGATGGGGCGTCTTGTTGTTGCGCCCTCTCCTGTTGCCATTTCCTTACCCTTCATCTGACGCTTTAAGGATTCCATGTCCGCCGCCATCTGCCGTATTAGTTCGTCTTGTTCTCTGACGCGATCCTCCAGAATTTGAGGATCAACCCTGCGCCTTTGTCTTTCTGGGCTTTGCGAACGAGAGGGATGAGGGCTGTTATTCCTCCTTCTACCCCTGGCATCCCTCCTGGGGGTTTGTCGTTGCTCCAGGTTCGCCATGGAAGCGACCAAGGGTAAGCCCTCGCGCCTTGCACCCCCATCTGGGGTCTGTCCGTCGATGGCGGATTGGGGTAACTCTTCGTTGTTCGCCATTGATCTTCGAGAGAAAGCTTGATCAAGAGGTTGTTCTTGTCTGTTGCTTCCCACAGACGGCGCCAATTGTACGGGAAAGAAATACACCTTCTCGTATAATCCTGTTGATCAAGTCTGCGTTCCTCGTACGACGTCGTTCTATCACCTGAAAACACAAACGTGAGCTAGCCGGCGGGTGTGTGTGCCGGAAACCTCTCCGATGCCCAAGTCAGTAAGCAAGACAAATAGTCAAAAGCTCTATGTATTCAGGGAGCAAAAGTTGCATTACCTCTCCAAAGGTGATATTAGTGAGCTTATATAGGTTTCGCGTGGCACAATCCTGATAGGACTCTTATTCCTCCATGTGCAGAGTCCTTTTAGGATTACTCCTCCTTGCGTAGAGTCCTCCTTGGATTAATACTCCTGAAAGATAATGCTTATCCTCCAACACTCCCCTCACTGCTTAAACCAAGTGAGATGGTTCTTCCTATGGCCGGACTACTTCATGACCGAAGTAACTATTAACTCGGTCCTTACTTTACTCTCCCTTACCTCAGTTTTCCCATACTAAGACCGAGCTATCCATAAGGGAGTTAAAACCGAGCTATCTTTGAACCATATCTACTTCGGTTCCTCTCATGCTATAACCGAAGTACCTATCGAAGACCGAAACCTCCGTGCTACTCCACTCAACCGGAGTAGAGCTCAGTCCTTTCAAGACCGAGCTAACCACCATGGCTGTGTGACCGGTCTATCTTCTAAGTTACTCCTCCAAACCGGAGTATCCTACATGGCCCTTCTACTCGGTCCTCTCCATTTCGGCCCTTAGGCCCAACACCCAGCTTGGCCCAAATTTACATAAATTACCCTCTCAGGATATAAATTAATTTATCCATACAAGTCTCCATATTTTATATACATATCACATACCAATTTAAGAGGCACGCATAATTACAGTACTAACAGTTAATGGAAAATCATGTGCCACATGCAACACATGTACCCAACTACTAGTAAATTAAAAAAACAAAGACCCTTGTGTACTTTGGCGTAGTTGCTCCTTATGTTTGATTGAGAGATTTTAAAAGAAATTTTAGAGGAAGAAAAAAATATAAGTAAAATATAAATAAAATATATTTATATTTTATTTAATTTTACATATTTTTTTTTCTCTTTCTAAATTTCTTCTTAATTTTTTAACCAAACACAATATTATGGTGCAATAAAAAAATATTAAGAGTTTGAGTTGATGAATTAGCGACCGTCTTTTTAAAAGGTACACTTTTGTACATTAATTTTATTAACAAATTTAACTACACTCAGAATGTTCACAAAAAAATATTAATTTTTCATTTTTAGTTAATTTTTTTTTAAAATCTGTTTTCACAAATTTTTAATTTTTAATTCCATCTAGCCAAAAAAAAAAATTAGAATAATTTAAAAAAAAAAACTAAAAAAGTTCAATAAAGTTTTTTTTTTCTTTGGTGAAGTTTTTTATTTTTTATTATTTGACTTTTGAAATCTATCAAATTTAATAGGACTTTAAAAGTGAAAACTTTTGAAAAAATTACTAAAAATGAACAAAAAAAAAATAGTAAAAAAAACGAGAGTAATGTTATTCAAGTCTAAAAATTAAACTCAATTATGTGGTAATATATTAAAATATCTAAGGTAAATATTTCTCCTATCTTCTCTGATCATTCACAATCGTTTCATTTACACATCATTCAATCCAGAAATTGGATTTACAAAGTAGATTTATGTATCATTTTGCACAAAAAAAAAAAAAAAAACAATTGCCAAACCCATTCTATTTTGGTGTTCACCAATGCTGTGTCTAACTCTCTTATTACATTTCAAGGGTGTTTGTGTTTGTTTAGACGGATTGGAGGGTAGGATAGGACTTTATAGCTATTCTATGTAATAGTTTGATATTGGGTTCAAAAAATGTAAGCTGGACTAATAGTTTAATCGGACTATCAATACCTTATTTGTGGAATTATTGTGTCCCATGAGGTGTGTGAGATACAAAATAGTGGAATAACTTCTCCGGATTAGAGGGTACCCTGGATTATTGTACTTAGTAAAATAAAATAAAATACAAAATATAAAATTTATAACTTAGATTTAGTATTCCTAATATTTAATAAACAAAAGAGCAAAATAGTCTTTTGAGCATTTATCCTTCTTCATAGTATTCCAAATAAACCTAGGATTCAATAAAAAATATATATATATATATATTATATATATTTTCGCAATGATTAAATAAACACGGTATACATATCATTTCCAATCAAATAATCCAAAGACTATATATGTATCTTAAGATTAACAGTCTGATGGATTATATTCCCTTCTTATTCAGTCCGTTAAAACAAATGTTTACGTTATATTTTTTAATCAATATATTTCTTTTATTTATTTATTATTATTATTATTATTAAGGTTAGGTTAACAAATTCCTTTTACAATAAGGAGAAAGTAAACCACCACACCCCATTGGTTTGGTGATGGTTGAAAAGTGTATACAAAATTTATTAAAATATTAAAAAATATGAAAATAAATAGGGTAAATTACAAACACCCCCTCGAGGTTTGGTGAAAATACAGATTCCCCCCTGAGGTTTGAGAAATTACATCCCACCCCTTGAGGTTTATATTTCCATAACAAATTGCCCCCTGAGGTTTTTATTTTCATACAGATTCCCCCATAATTTTCCCTAATTTGTTATGAAAATTTGACTCTCAGGGAGCAATTTGTAATTTCTCAAACTTCAGGGGAAAATCTGTATTTTTATCAAACCTCGAGGGGGGTGTTTGTAATTTGCCCAAATAAATAAATGTTTATTGAATTGCTTAAAATTTTTGTTGTCTTTATTAACTCTTAGGCCTCATTTGGTAATTCACTGTTTTAGTCTAAAAATAAAAAAATACTAATAAAATTAAAAAATCAACAACTTATATCAAAAAGTTAGATATTTCTTTTTCTTTTTCTTTTTTTTTTCCTACTTTTTGCACATTTTTCTTAAAGAAATAAGAATCGTCAAATATAATAATTTTTTTATCATATATTTTAACTAAAAAATTAAAAATTACTAAAATAATATATTCCGAAAAATGCCTTAACCAACATCGTAAGAGCAATGGTGAGCAATTCCCTTGTAATAAATACATGTGAGTAGTGATTGTGCAACTCATTCATTCATATATTGTTTTTAATAAAAAATTGTATTCTTTTTCGTGAAACTCTTTTCTTTGTTGTGAAATCACGATAAATTCTTTATAAGTATTCTATGACTTATTAATGATTTTTATTGTTAAATTATTTTAATTGATTGATTTAATTATTTTTATTAAAAAAAAGGTCATATAAAATTCTCTGTTATATAAAAAATTGTCAGCTTCTCAAAATTTTGACCAGTGTGGCTTCTCAATTTTTTTGACTGGACACCTACACAAATTGCAAGATATATATACACATACATATACATATTAGAGATAGACTCACAGTAGTTATGTTATTTGTAATCGAATCTGATAATTATGACAGATATTTAAGGCAATTGAAAAAAAATTGAAACAATTTAATTTACTCAAGTTTTGAAGACATTTCCGAAAAAGAGTTTTCGTGAGATGAACCTCCGCTTCATATTTACATGGATATATGAGAAAGAGCTGAACTTGTCTTTAGTTCCGTCTGATCCTTGTTGCATCAGTTTTTAAATTTTTTTTTTTATGTGTAATCTAACTATTCATATTATATCGACGTACTTACAAAATTAATATTAGATTTAAATAAAAAAATCCAACTCAATATTCAACAGGCTAATAATAGGTAAACAAAATTTAATACCGAGATGACATTGTAAGGATGGTTTTGGAAAAATAGTTTTTTCTTCAACTTTGATATATTTTTTAAGTGGTATCCATGCGCCGAGGTTGGCGGATATTGGTCGTAATGCGTTCTATGTAGCGTTATGATTCATGTAGTATATTTAGTTGTTCAAAACTATTATCGGGTGAATGAGAAATTGAAACTAAAATAAGCTCTATGAAAATAGTGTTTTGGTGGGTTTCTTAAATTGAAGGAAGAAAAACGTGTCCTACATTGCTTGGTTAGGCTAACATTGTATGGGTTTATAAGTTTTGAGTTTGGACATTGGGGTAGATCCCAAGGGGGCACTCAAGTTTTGTAAAGGGGGAGGTTATGGGTTAGACCCATTGTACCCAAAACAAACACGCGGCGCCACTATCTAGTTGGGCTTGGGCGCGAGTGCAGTGTGTGGTTGGGTTGGGCTTGTTTTCGTCCAATGCTTATCTTTTTTGATCAAAAACATTTGAATTTTATTTTTTCTAACATAAAATTCTTACCGTTTGGAATTTGAATTTCGGTTTGAAATTCAAACTTAATTTCGAAATGATCCAACGTTTTTGAACGTTGGCAGTTTGGTCCCTTGTACCTCTTCAGTATTTTCCTCCAACCCGAACAGGTTTGTACCTATTCATATCCAATCGGAACAAGTTTTTTACCTATTCAAGTCTGTCCTAAAAAGCCACCAATTCTCCTATAAATAGACAAGTTTTTCATTTGGTTTTGTACTCAATTTTTTCGTTATTGCTTCTGCTATTACTCTGCATTTTGTTACATTTATTTTCTATGAAAAAGAGTATATACACAAATGTGTTCGCTGAATATTTAGTTTGTAGTGCTGCTGCTAAGTGTCGACAATCATTTTACCCTGGTTCTAAAAACACCTAAGAGAGAATGAATCTGTCTTAAGGAGACAATGTTGAACATTGGACTTGATCTAAATATCTGAAAAAATAATACTGTAAGTGATTAGTTTACTTTTCTGTTTTTATTAATTTTTCTTTTTCAAATTATGTTTTGTTTCTGTGACAAAATAAGAATCCGTTTTATTGTTTTTTTATTTATATATATATATATATATATATATTTTTGTAAACAAACAGACTCCCTATTTTCTTAATCCTTTCTTCGAAGACAGGGAAGATTGACTAACAGACACAAAACAATTTGAAAGGCCAGATTATTTTCTCTAGTCCATAAGTTAGTGCTAACGAGTTGTATAAAAAATATTACATGCACTACATTTTCTTATCTACTATCTATATACTAGTGTCTGACATATATATATATATATATATATTAATATAAGTCTCAAAAAATCACTATTTTATCTCTAATCGTTAGAAAAATAAGATGAAAAAAGACGATAATTGTTGCATAAGTTCTCTAAATATTATATGCTCAGAAAATATGAAGAAAGTATGTCAAAATTTGAATCCATTTTCAAATGAATTATTGTAGACGTTTTGATAGACCAACAAAGAGGCTGTCAAAACTAACTTGTATTGAATTAGTTGCTTTAGCCTCCGTTTGGGAAGTGGGTTGGCTTTTTGGCTTTTTGACTTTTTTGGCTATTTTAGCCTGGGGCTAAAAAGTCTAGTTTGGGAAGGGCTTTTTGACTTTTTTGGCTTTTTTGCTTTTTGGTGAGGTGTCATGTTGTTAAATTACGAAGTTGCCCTTCTCATTTTTTTTTATTTATTAATTTGGGTTTTGATATGTGTCATTTCCCCTTTTTTTTTTTTTTTTTTTTTCTTTTGTACAATTTTGGCTTTTTGCTGAGGAAATTTTTTTTTTGTAATTTTTTTTTTGTATTTTTTTTTACAAATCCAAATTTTGGCCTTTTTTTTTTTGTAATTTTTTTTCCGTATTTTTTTTTTTTACAAATACAAATCCAAATTTTTCCTTTGTAATTTTTTTTTTGTATTTTTGTATGTAAATCCAAATTTTGGCTTTTTTTTTTTTGTAATTTTTTTTTCCATATTTTTTTTTTACAACTTCAACTTCCCAAATTTTTTCTTTGTAATTTTTTTTTGTATTTTAATTTATTTATTTTTTTCTTTTTGCAAATGGTTTTTTCATGTGTTTTTTATTTTTATTTTTTTTTCATTTTTTGTGAAACGATAAAAAATGAGGTTTTATTTTATTGTCCTTTGTATTTTAAATAATTTAATTTTAATTTAATTTTAAATATTTAATTTTAATTTTAATTTTAATTTTAATTTTAATTTGATTTTAAATATTTAAATTGTAAAAATTTAAATAATTTAGATATTCAAAAAATTTAAATAATTTAAAATGTTAATATTTTAATTTAAAAATAACTCTACACTCAAATCGTAACTAACACATAAAACAAAACTTAGGCAAAGTTTGGCATGTCTAGGAAAAGTCAAAAAGTCAAAAAGTTACTAAAAAAGTTAAAAAATTAACACTATTCACCAAAAGTTAACAATTACGGCTGCACAACGCCCAATCCTAATTTTCTCTTACAAACCAAATTTTACAATTTTTTATTACACATGTTTCCATAAAAAGTCAAAAAATTAATTCAAACATCTATATTTTCTTCCTCGCTTTTTTAGGACACTCTAAACAACCCCTTAATGAAGAAATTATTTTTAAAACTTATAACTAAACACATAATTCGAAACTCCATACTACTTTCACAACTCTACACTCAAATTATAACCAAATACATAACAAAAAAATTAAAACATTTAAAAATATTTTTATAAAATAGAGTTTGAATTTATTTTTATAAAATATTTTAGCAAAAAACAAAAAATAATTTTAATTTTATTTTAAATATTTAAATAATGTAAATAATCTAAAAAATTTTATAAGCAAAAATTAAAAATAAATATTTAAAAAATTTAACTTGTAAAAATTTAAATAATTTAAATATGTAAAAAATTATTTTAACAAAAAAATTTAAATAATTTAAATATTCAAAAACTTTAAATAATTTAAAATGTTAATATTTTAAATTTAAAAACAACTCTACACTCAAATCGTAACCAAACACATAAAATAAAACTCAAGTAATAAATTATTTTTAAAATTCATAACCAAACACATAACTTGAAACTCCACAGTACTTTCACAATTTTACACTCAAATCATAACCAAATACAAAACAAAAAAATTGAAATGTTTAAAACTATTTTTATAAAATAGAGTTCGAATTTATTTTTATAAAATATTTTAACAAAAAACAAAAATCTGTTTTTAATTTATTTTTTTTTAACTTTATTTTTTCTGGGAAAATGTGTCTTTTTGGAATTTTTTTTTTATTTTTGTGCTGCCGCACGCCCCTCTTCATGAGGGGTAGTTTCGTAAAATCCCCTGTCCATTTCTTGGTAAGAAGCTGCTGTAGCTTTTTTGTCATCTTTTGGCTAATGTAGCCTATTTTGGCATTTAGTGGCTAAATTAGCCCAAGAATCCCTTCCCAAACACCACCTTAAGGGTTTGTTTGGTTTGTTTTTAGAAGAGTTATTTTTGAAAAAAATTTTGGAAAGAGAGTTTAGAAATTTTTTTGGTTTGTTTGGTTGTATATTTTGGAAGAGTTATTTTTTTGGGAGTTTGGGATGATTTGATATTTTTTGGGAGTTTGGAATGATTTGAGTAGATGTGTGTGAGAAAAAGTAATTGAGAAGGAGAGAGGAGAGAAAAAAAGTGATTGATTGATGTGTAAGAGAGAGAAAGTGATTTCGAAATTTTTTTTAAAAAAACTCAAACCAAACCATTTTTTGAAATTTTTTTTTTAAAACACATCTCCCAAACTTAAACCAAATATACCCTAAATATCTATGAAGTCTTTGCGGGAACCAAGCATAGAAAATGAAATGACGCATGCAACTGTGCACACGTTTTGTCCTCCTATTGGTGAGGCCGGCCGCCGGCTCTGCGCGAAGCAACCAAGTTGTGTTTTGAAAAATTAGTAAAAAATTAAATTTTTTACTTTTTAATTGTTTTGACAAAAAATTAGATTGTTTTAAATAAAAATATTGACTTTTTTTGACTTAAAAAAACTAAAAAGTTAAACATTGTTCCCAAAAAGCCCCCAAGTCAAGCCAAGTGTGCGCGAGGTTTTAGGTGGGGCTTGTTTTTTTAAGCCTTCTTGAGGAAGCGTGGTTTATAAATTAATTTTTTAATTTATTTAAGTTATATTATTTTTTTATACATCATTTTATAATAAATAAAAAATCAATTTATTTGACACTTTTCAAAACAATTTTCAGTAAAAGTTTTTTTTTTTTTTTTTTATAAAGAAAATATCACATTAGTAGAGAGTTTAAAAACATAAATACAAATTAATGATAAATTTTACAAATACTAATAATTAAAAGTATAATTTTTTTATATATAAATCTGTAATTATTTTTTAAAAGATACATTGATTTGTAATTTTTTATTTTCTTAAGTATTTTTTTTTTCACTTATAAGTCTCATTAGACTGGCCTTTCTTTTTTCTTTTTATTTGATTCAAAACCCAATGAATTACCATCATAATAATAAAAATAAAATACAAATTTTATAAAGAAACTCTCAAAGTGAAAAAGACCCAATTAATACACTTCTAATAAGGTGTAGGAGTCCAAATCAAACTAGTAATTCGGTTGATTCGGCCTTTTTTTTTTTTTCAAATAACCCACTAAAATTTATAAAAAAAAAAGAGTTTAAAAATACAAGTGAATGTATGTCTCATCATTTGTAATTTTTATTATTAGTAATTTGTTTTTTTTCAATGTAAATATTTTTATCAAATCACGTAAATTTTATTTTCTTATTTATTTTTACTTCCATTGGTTTGGTGCGTTAATTCTCAACACCACCATACAAAAATATTATATACTCAAAAAAAAATTTAAAATTTGAATCTATTGTATGAATTTAAATTTAATATCGTATATAAACTAATTCACATATTTTGAATTCGTAACATTTTCACACCATCTAAATTCTCTAATATCAAGTTGTGCGATTTTTTTGTAAGATTAGTAATTGATCACTATTTATATAATAATTCAATAAACTAATATCCATGGATCTCTTCTCTCATTTCAAGTCTTACGCTTACCTATTTACTTTCGCAATGTATTTGCCAATCAATAATTACTCTAATTATTGGGGCGTACTCACCTTAGTGAATAATCTAAACAACTAAGGACCAGGATTCTCTTCAGTCCAGAATTAGACTGGAGCATGTTGTTGGGCTTGTGAATGACCATCATGAGTCCTGTTTTGTAAATCTGAATAAGTTAAAATGTGTAGAACTCGTCAAGTAGTTTATCTCTGTAAAAAATTACGTTGATCGAATATCAAAGTTACTTGATTAGATCAAATTTCTGTCAACGATAAATATAATTTTTAAAATAAATTGTTGACAAAAATCTGATTCGATCAACATGATTTTTTATAGGGATAAAGTACTCGACGAGTTTTACATATTGAACATTTTGATTATCGAAATAAGACTCGTGATGGACCCTACGGGCCCAATATGGACTGGAGACAAGCCTAGCCCAAATATAATATACAAGTCAATTTTGTAGATTTATTTCTAAATTCAATGATGTGTAAATGAGATAATTAAAGAATGATTAGAGAATATATGAGAGAGTGATTTGTTTTAAGGAGCATACTTCTCTCCGGTCCAAATCAGGCTAGAGGGTGTTGTTGGGTCTCCGTGGGTCCACGATTGAGCCCGCATCGATGATCTAAATTGTTCAATATGTAGGATTTGTTGAGTGTTTTATTCCTATAAAAAATCTCGTTGATCGGATATCAATATCCACTTAATCGGATCACATTTATGTCGACGGTAAATATGATTTTTAAAATAAATTGTTGACATAAATATTATACGATCAAGTATCTATTAATATCTGATCAACATGATTTTTTGCAATGATGAAATACTCGACGAGCCTATATAGTAAACGGTTTGGATTATTGATGTAGGTTCCATGTTGAGCCAACAACACCCTAACTGAAAAATCCAATGGAGAAAAGTTTACTATCTATTTTAAATATTTTAATATATTATCACATTATTAAATTTAATTTTTTTAAACCTAAATAGCACTGCTCATAAATCTATGTATCTCGAAATCAATCCCACAAAACTAAACACATACAGTAATAAAATTGCACCTATAAATACGTGTGTATCATAGGGGAACTGCATGAAACATACATCCCTAGTAAAACAAACACAAGACCATGGCATTGTTTATTTCCACCACCACCACCGGCGCTGCCACCGCCACTGCTGTCATCTCATTGATCCTTCTCCTCTGCCTTCCTCCATCTTATTGTTACGAATTTGTCCCTGACTCTGATGCAAATCTTATAGAGGTCGCGCTAAATTTAGAGTTCTTAGAAACAGAGTTCTTCTTATATGGCGCCTTGGGACGTGGCTTGGATAGCATCGCTCCTAGTCTAGCCGCCGGAGGTCCACCACCGGTTGGTGGCACACAGGCTAAACTAGACGCTTTGGTGAAGGACGTTATCCTCCAATTTGGGTTGCAGGAAGTTGGACACTTGAGGTATATATATCATCTAACTGAGGTAATTTCTTTGTTTGGATAATTTTCCTGTATAATTTTTCAAGTTTTGAATATGTTGCAGGGCAATTAAGAGCACGGTGAGAGGGTTTCCGAGGCCACTGCTGAATATAAGTGCAGAAGTATTTGCAAATGTGATGAACAGTGCAATTGGAAGAACCTTGGAGCCACCTTTCAATCCTTATGATAATGAACTTAACTTCCTACTTGCCTCCTATGTTATTCCTTATGTTGGACTCACTGGATATGTTGGAGCTAATCCAAACCTACAGAGTTTCGCTGCCAAAAGGGTATATATGTGTGTGTGTGTGTGCGCGCGCCGATTTCAATAACTTAACTTTTGTATCTAGTTTTTGATCGTATTGCTCCAGATATTGTTATTCTGCAATCTATTTAAAACCATCTTATGATACCTGATTTACAAAAAAAATTGTTATGGACTGTAAAAATTTATCTCGATTTTTTTCTGAGTTTGTACCATTACTAGTTTGTTTAGGTATTTATATGCATGCATGCACGTGAATGTATCAGCTAGTGGCGGGTCTTTTGGGAGTGGAGTCCGGCCAAGATGCAGTTATCCGAGGCATGCTCTACAGGCAGGCGACAGCGACGGTGGACCCATATGGAATCAGTGTGGCAAATTTCACAGACAGAATCTCAGAGCTGAGGGATAGGCTGGGACGCGATGGCCTGAAAGACGAAGGCCTTATAGTACCGGAAGCTGAAGGAGCTGAGGGAAAGATTTCAGGCAACGTGCTTGCCGGAGACAAAAACTCTCTTTCTTATGACAGAACTCCGGAGGAGATACTGCGAATCGTGTACGGTAGCGGAGATGAGCATGTCCCCGGTGGCTTCTACCCTATGGGAGCTAATGGTCAAATTGCCAAGTCATATCTGCAACGTCCATGAAGATTTTACTGATGATTAATAAGCCAGTGTTGGTGTTGAACAATGAGCTAGCTAGCTTACTTGGTGTGTTTACAGTATATGTAGAACTTGTCAACTTGGCTTATAATGGCTAGTCTAGAGATAAATTTGAATAAATGTTCATGGTTGTTTCATTTTATGTACAACAATAAAGAAAGATTATCCTTCTCGGTTGGTTTCATCGCAAACATTTTTCTAGCATATGGTTTTACTTTTTCTAACGTGGTTGGAATGTGAAAGGATCCGAAATTATAAAAAATTATCACAAAAGTCTATACCTAGTCGCTGTTTAATAAATTCGACCACTAAAAGCAACTCTAGGGAGGTGGTATGTCTAAAAAAAATTAAAATAAAAAGAAAAGAGGAAAAAGATAAAATATAAAGAGGAAAAAGACAATTTAATGCTCCTTTAGTGCTCTTCTTTTAGTGCTCTAAATCATTTTTCTAATAAATTTTTATAATTTATCCACTGTCCTTTTCTGTAATTTTTTGTTATGTAAATATTTAGCCCTGGTTACATCTAACATATTATTTTTGAGAAAACAAGGTAATTACTCCTAAATTACTTTCATATATATATATATATATATAATATGGTACAAGGATTTTTGAAAATATCTCAAAATATGTTAAGAGTTACATTTGATTTCAATGGTATAGATTATATTTATCAACTAATCCAAGGGTCCAGATGAAATTTGTGTTTTTGCTTCTCCTGCCCAAATATATGACTTTTTATTTATTTTCTCTATTTTCCATGTTAAACATATATTCATCTCTCTCTTCTTACATACTCCAACAACCCTTCTTTACCTACATTTTCCTCCCCCTTCTCTTTAAGTTTCAATTCTGCAATATTAATAGGTGACAGTCTTACAATCTTCAACTATGGTGGTTCTCTCTCACTCTCTCTAATTTTTATTATTTGTCAATTCTATTTGTTCATTGCGAGACCATTAATAATTTCAATCATCTCTTCAAACTATAAAATATGATGCCCTATCTCTTTCTAACTATTTCAAAAAATTATTGAGTAAATGGGTGATTGAAAATGCCCTCTCTCTCTCTCTCTCTCTCTCTCTTCAAAAGGGTTTCTCTCTCTAACCTACAAAATGGGAATTTATTTTGGTTTTATTCATCAACTACCCTATCTCTCTTTAAAAGTTTGTGGGTTTCATCAACTTTTAGATTTGGGTTTCATCCTTTTACATTGATTGAAAATGCCCTCTCTCTCTCTCTCTCTCTCTCTCTCCAAATGAATTTCTCTCTCTAACCTACAAAAATTTCCATTTAGTCAATAATTTTCTTTTGATTTCTCTCTCTAACCCAATGCCTTCTTCATCCTTTTGCATTGATGATTGAAAATGCCCTCTTCAAATGGGTTTCTCTCTCTAACCAAATGCCTTCTTCATCTTTTTACATTAATTATTGAAAATGCCCTCCTCAAACGGGTTTCTCTCTCTAACCCAACCAGAAAATGCCCCCTCTCTCTCTCCCTCTCTCTCTCTCCAAATGGGTTTCCCTCTCTTCAAACTATAAAATATGATTTGGGTTTCATCCTTTTGGTTTTGTTCATCAACTATCCTATCTCTCTCTAAAAATTTGTAGGTTTTATCAACTTTTTGATTTTAGTTTTTTGATTTGGGTTTCATCTTTTTATGTTGATAAATTGATCCCATTTTTTTGTTGATAAATTGGTTAATGTAGTATTGTTTCTCATTTTCCTATCTTGGGCAATAAAAATTACACAATTTGATTTTTTTTATTATTATTTTTATTTAAAAATGAAAATCAAATTACCTGTAATGTGATCACGCCATTATTTGTTTCCAATCACTTTGGATCATGCTAAGCATTGTTTGGATGGCCATCACAAGATTACTAAGTGGTTGTTTGGGATTCATTTTTTTTTAAAAAAATTTAGTTAATGCGTTTAAAAAATTATTTTTTTTAGTGAGTGAAACATGCTAATGTGATTTTTTTATTTATTTATTTTTTTTTATTTATTTTTTTTTTATAACTCATGACAATTGATTTTGTGGCTTTTAAGTTTTTGACTTCTTAGCCTATTGCCAAATGCATCCTTAATTCTCAATTCACATCATTAGTTTTGTTTGATTTCTTGTTTCTTTTTTTTTTTTTACTTTTTTCAAAGCAATAGGTACTATGTACTTAATATTTAATCATTTGTATTTTTTAAATTATCTATTTAACATGATATTATTCATTGATTTTTAGTTGGATAACATAAATTCTGCAATGGCAAAGCAAGATTGAACTGACAGTATTGTGTGTATAGCTTTAGTTGCCTTCATCAAATTCATATGTGTGTATTCAAATTTATGGATTCATTGTGATGATTGTTTGGTAATTTTATTTTTATTTTTATGTTTTTTGTGTATAAATTTCAATTTCAATTTGGATTTTCTAGGTGATAAATAGTGAACTTCATAATTTTGGGTTTCATCTTTTTATGTTGATAAATTATTGAATTTCATTATGTTCTTTTTTAAAAAACATAATTATTATTAATGATCATGGCATGTTTAGAAAAACACAATAGATTTTGCATAAGTGGGACTTTTGTTCCTCCTAAATATGAGTATCTCAGTGTTTCCCTAATTCGTAAATAACTATTTCCCTATTCTTAATATGTGTATTTCTATAAATTCCCACCAACCTTCTCCTGAAAATTGCAAGGTAAGTCCTTTTTTTTTTTTTTTTTGTGTTTTTATTAATATTATCTTAACTGTTTACATCTTAATTATTTCTATCTATGACTGTCGTGACCCAAACCTACTCCTAAAACTTTAGATCATGACCGACCTGTAATTAGGCCTCAAATCAAAAATCAAATAACATAATTAATTCCACAAAGGGGCCTAAAGCAAAATCAATTCAATAATACAATATCCATTTGTAGACAAGCCCACGGGGGACCTCGCTACAGCTCAGACTCGATTTGTGTTACGGTTCTTAATCTTGAGCCAAAGAGTCCAAATCCGGCAAATCGTTTTGAGAAAACAGATTTTTAGAAAAGAAGTGCCAAACATGGATTGCTTTGCCAGATACAGAGTCGCCACCTAAATATTTTATTTTGGGAAATTTAGGAAACCCTGACTCGTTGCCTAAGGCTACGTGTCCATCATCACCAAAGTTGTCTCGGCTCGGGAACTTGGGTACGATTAGGGAAAGTCACTTCGTGAGCACCCCCGCTCGCCCGGTCGAAGACCGGCCTCTACTAACCATGATATCTATTTTTGAAAACATTATGTGTTCTTAATCCGGTTATTAGCCTAGTTTACTATGTGATACGCACAGCATACAAGTATAGATTGAGTCGTCTGAATTGGAACAAAACACTTCATGTTTATTTGTGAAAATGGTTTGTTACTCGCAAGTAGGCTTAAAATGCGAATTTTGCCACCCTCGGGTGGTCTTAGAAAATATGATTTTCCCACTGTCTAGTGGGCATAAAACAAACATTTGATGAATTGTTCCAATCCAAATAACCCAACCTCCACTCACAGGCATCCAAGTAGGTATATCACATAAGCAGTTAGCCTCATGGTAAGCATGCTATTCATGGCAGTCACTCACACGTATGCAAGGATGCTAAAGCATAAAAACTCACCGAGTACTCCAAGCCAAAACAAAAACTACATTAGAAATCATGCATGATCCTAAGTATACAGAAATGCCTAATGCAACACACGCAAAAATGCAAACTATAGCAGGCTCGACTATTCTAAACATGACATATGGAATGCTACAGCTAACATGTATTCAACTTAGAATTGAAATACAAATGCAATTAGTATGATGTGCCGAGTCCGGTGCATGCAAAACAGATGAATGAATGCAAACATGCTATCATACTGTATGCTGATTAAAATATGCCATAATCCAACCGTCATAAGCAGGTAAATAAAAGGAAAGAAAGACGTGGGGTTAGAAGACATACATCACACTCATGCACACTTATTACAATTATGCCCTCGCACAGAAGGTCCGAATAAATATACAGTCCTGAATAAAAGAATAGTACAGTTCAAATAAATATTACAGTCCAAATATGTACAAAAATCCTAATTAATTATCAAATTAACTAAGAAAATAATAAACTGGCATGCAAGCCAGGGACTGCCTTGATTCCGCTCCGGATGATGAATGATGCATATCCGGGTTGCCTTCGCGCGGAAATCCACTGCGATGCCCTAATTAGCCTCTGTTTCGCAATGGTTTTTTGGAAAACGCGCCAAGCCTCGGAAGACTGCTGATTCTTGATTTTGCTGCAACAGAGAGCAGGAAAGGGACATAGCAATGTATTTTCACAAATGTATGCATGCCTCGATCCTTGTACCACCAATCACGCATCTCGATGCATGATGGCCGAGGAGTCGAATTGTACAACGCGATATGGAATGAATGCACATGAAAACTTAACAAAACCTAACTCCATCATGGGTAATCCAGAGTGTCGATGACTGGGGAATTGAGACACATTCCGTCACTCAGAGTACGAAACGCCCCTCGTTTCCCGTGCTCGGGCTAACTCCTATCCCAAGTACAATGCAATATGCATGACATGCATGAATGCAAACTAAGATACAACCTAACATGCACAATGTTATGAAATGGCATACACGATGCACGAGGTAACATGGCATACACAATGCGCTAACATACAACCTAGCATATACAACGTTATGGAACGAAATGGCATACACAATGCATAATGGACTTACACTAACACAAGTGGACCTCTGCCACACTCACATAAGAGGCCATTAGATGAAAATGAGACAACTCGAGATGTGTGCACGAGTACACGCAAATCGAGGACCGACCCTAGGGCACGAATGCCACTCTAACATGACATGGCAAAGCATGGAATATAGCATACTATCATGCAATTTTCAGAGGCGATAAGTGATACAAAACAGCCCTGAAAGATGGCCAAATGACACCCGATGCATGAAATAGATCCCGAAACATGAAATTAGGCATACTGAATGACCTATAACTATGCAATGCATGCATTAGTTGAACATGGAATGTGAAGACAGAATCAAGACAGCCCAAAAATAAGTATATTCACAGTTCTAAGCAAGGCCAAACAGCGAACGCAAATGGAGCTAAACTAGCATGCAAAAACAGCCCCGAAAGCAAGATAATGAAGCAAGTGGCAGCTTTTGACCCTAAAAAGAGAAGGGCCCTTCTACAATGTTGAAGAGGGGCCCAAAATATGACGTTTTACAGTTTAGAAAAAACCACAAAAACAGACACAAGTATGGCAAAACTCTCATGCAAAAAGTGGGCCTAAAGGAGGACAAAGAAGCAAGTGATGCATGCTGGCCCCAAACGGATGAAGGTCCTTCAACAAAGTTGAAGAGGGACCTAAAATATGACTTTTTACAGTTTATGATCAGAACCAAAACAGTGTAAAAGTATGCTCAAAACACTATGCAAGATAAGGCCAAAAAGAGGGCTATAACACAAAGTATAAAAATCATGCCTCAAACAGTAAAAGACCCTTAATAAAATATGAAGATGGGGTCAAAATAAGGCTATTTTTAGTTCGGACCAAAGTCCAAAAACAGAAGCACAATAGGCTAATAAATCATGCAAAAAATGGGACTAAAAGATGGATATCAAAGCAAGTGGCACATGGAGGATTCAAACAGTGATGAGCCCTTCGAAAATGTTGAAGAAAGGTTCAAAATAAGCCTATTTAAAGTTTACATCATGCTTCAAAACAGATTATACACAGGCCTAAAATGCTACACAAGAAATAGGCATACAAGAGGGATAATGAAGCAAGTGCAAAATGGGGGCCTCAAACAGTGAGAGACCCTTAATGAAAGATGAAATAGAGCTCAAAAAAATTCTATTTTCAGTTGTGGCCGGAGCTCAAATATACAAGCAAGAAGGGCTAAGAAAACTTGTAAAAATGAGCTAGAAAAGGGGGAAATGTTGCTCACCCTTGTAGACCAAGTCTTTGGCTGCCTTTGGACCAAGGAATGCTGCCTCCTAGCCTCTAAGAAGATCCTCCTAGCTTCTAGAATGGAGTGGTGGTGTGGTGCTAGGTGGTGGTGAAGAAAAGGGTGTGGGACTTGGGTGTTTTGGTGCTTGAAGAGAGAGAGATAGGGGAGATATGTATATAAGGCTTAGAGGCAATTTTTTTTAACCCAAAAACCAGAGCTGGAGGCTGGTTTTTATAGAAAAATGAGGGGGAGGAAGAGGGGGAAAAATGGGGGAGAAATGAATTCAAGTTTCCCCCCAAAATTTTGGCCCCCCGGATACAAAATCTAGGGGGGAAAAGAATGGAGATTTGAGATGCACTCATTGCAAGGAATCAGGCCGGCCAGGTTTTGAGATTGGAGGTGGCCGGCCGGCTCTCCCCATGGCCGGCCGGCTAGGGGTCAAACAGGTCAAGTCAAATTAGTGGCCGGCCACCACAGATTGGTGGCCTCCCAGGTGTTCTCAACACAACCCTGTGGTCAAAAAAAATGCAACAGTAAAACAGAAGAGAGAATAACCCATTTTTCAAAGGGGTTCAAAAGGTTCAAAAGGAATTACTGGCCGGCCACCAAATATTGGTGGCCTCCCAGATGTGCACATCACAAATATGGGGGTTAGGGTTGAAGAAAAAGGCCCAAGGGTGGTCAACATTGGCTTTGAAGTGAGAAAAACGGGCGTCGGAGGGCGATGATGGAATATAACTGGTTGCTGGAATAATTACTGGCCTCCCACCCTTCTACGACCTTCTTGGTGATGAAACAGAGGTCCCTGCCAAAAATGAACGAAAACCGATGCAAAATGAAGGTTCGGGGACCGAGACGCGCAGTCCGAGGCCCCGAAAACTGACTGTTAGGCACCGGGAGTGGTGCTCGACCACGAAGTTGGTCTCTCGGACCACAGTGTCCCTCAAAAGGGAGTAAATAAGATGTATGCCAAAAACCGGAGCAAACGGAGGTGGTTAGGCGGTCCCGAACCGAGGCGTTCGGCCTGACAGCTCCGAAAACCGGGAACCGGGCTCCGAAATGGGCAAAATGGCCTACGACCACGAAATGTAGCCCACAGCCACTGAGAGATGATCTGCAAGACCTCTCCCTCCCTTTGGGAAGAGAAATAGAGAAAACCGAGCCTAGTTCGCAAACCGAGGCAAAGCACAAAAGAGTTCGGAAGTCCAAAGGCAAGGCTCGCAGCTAAGACTCCAAAACTCCTGGACGAGCGCGATATGCAACATCACCAAGCGCTCAATCGGTGATGTCTAAGTCTTAAGGTCGGTCAAAAATGGGGTGTCTACAGTTGCTCCTCTTTGACAGAACTCGGAAGTCACAAGAGACGGGAGTGAATGTCAAAGTCCAGAGACGACCCATTTTTGACAAGGCCGAAGACTTAGACAAACAGGCGAGATAAACAAAGGTGTGCCCGCAGGCGTGCCCGCAGGCAGGGGGCAAAATGTAAAACGATATGCACAAGGCCAAATGTAACTTGATGTTCACGTAAGTGCAGCAAGCTGTAATGAAGCAAATATTCGCAAACAGATGCAACAGTTTTAAGCAAGAATGCAAAGCAACAACCACATTTCATGCAATTAGGAATGCGGAGAATTATTCAATTCTCATCGCGTCTCACACGGAGAAGATACGATACCTGCGCGATTCGTCTGGTCACACCAGCCTCAAATGAACCGTACATACAATATCGTGCCTGCAAAAGAGAGAAACTCAACAAGCACAATCATGTTAACAACATATGTTCCATGTGACATCGAAAGTTCGACAGGCGCGGTGTCGGTGGGGTGAGTGCATCGCAATGCGAGAAAGGAGTGTGCGTGATAACGCAAGCTTATATGCAGAGGCGTGGTAATATCAAAAGAACGTGCATAACAATGCGAGTATGTTCATGGGAATGCAAGTTAGATGCACAATAATGCAAAACAATCGCAAATCAAGACGTGTGTTTGTCACAAAACGGCGAGCAAGGAAAATGCGCGTTTCGGCGAGAGCGACTCGATCGCGGCCTCCAGTTCACCTCCCGAAAAGGTTACAACATGTTCAAAAAGGATACACTTTGATTTTGATGAGCAATGATGAAACACATGTCAGAAGTTGAAGTTAAAGTTCCGGCGGAGCGGTTTCGCGACAGATTGTGCACTTCTCTTGTACTTTTTCAGGTCCCAGGGGCTCCAATTTTTCTCAAAATTTGCAGAGACCTTGGGAAGGGGGGTGTGGAGGACACCACCGGCCAATTTTCTTCTTCATTGGAGGCCACCCGCCACTTTTCAAAAAAGAGATGGCCGGCCAGCCTGAAAAGGTGGCCGGCCGGCCATTTGCCCAAATCCGTGGGCAATTTTGTCTTTTCACCTCCTTTTCTTTAAAACCATTCGGCCAAACATTTTGAGCTCACAACTTCAGCTCCGAAATCACCTCCTCTAGCCTCCCAAGCCATTTTCCTCCTCAGATCTGAGCTCTATACGCGTTTTTCAACGCCCCACGCAAGTTGTTTTCGCAAAAACTTTCAGTTTTAAACACTTTGAACCGATTAAATTTTGATTTCGGTGCTTCTTTTCTCATTTTCGCCACTTGAGGTGAGTTTATCTCAACATTTGGAAGATTTTCTCGGGAGTTGACTTTTGTTGACTTTTTCATTTCCCAGGAGTTGACTTTTGTTGACTTTTTCCGATTTTTGCTCATTTTTACTCATTTTTGCAGGTTTTCTGAAATGGCCGGTCATTTTCCTCACGGTGGAAGTCCTGCGGATGCCGAAGGTGATCCCGATATTATGGATCTGCCTCCGAGGGTTCGACCCTTCATACCCGAGAGATACGACCCACCAGCACACATTCTTCCGTGAGCCGTTTTCCATCACTTCACTAATTTTGATGAGCGAGCGCCAGGGGATCTCCTTCTGCGGGAGCCGGAGTATCACCTTTCTCATGAGGCACGAGAGGTATTTACCTCGTTTTCACCCTTTCTGCAGCATATTGTGAATTTTTCATGCATTCTGTTTACACTTTGAATACACGGTCCAATTATCTGAATTTCTGAACATTCAGCCCATAAATTGATTGTGAACACACGACACACATTGGTTAAGAATTGAACACATGGTCCAAGTATTGATTTTCTGAGCATACAGCCCAAACTAGAGGTGAACACGCAGAGCACACTGATTTAGAGTTGAACACGCAGCCCAAACACTGATTTTCTGAACACACAGTTCGAATTGAAGGTGAACACATGGCACACACTGATTGAGATTTGAACACGCAGCCCAAACACTGATTTTCTGAACACACAGTTCGAATTGAAGGTGAACACACGGCACACACTGATTGAGAGTTGAACACGCAGCCCAAACACTGATTATCTGAACGCACAGCCCAAATTGAAGGTGAACACACAGCACACACTGATTGAGATTTGAACACGCAGCCCAAACACTGATTTTTTCAACACACAGTTCGAATTGAAGGTGAACACATGGCACACACTGATTGAGAGTTGAACACGCAGCCCAAACACTAATTATCTGAACACACAGCCCAAATTGAAGGTGAACACACGGCACACACTGATTGAGAGTTGAACACGCAGCCCAAACACTGATTATCTGAACACACAGCCCAAATTGAAGGTGAACACACGGCACACACTGATTGAAAGTTGAACACGCAGCCTAAATTGATGTCTAGCACGCAGCTTACACTTTGAAATCTGAACACGCAACTCATTCACTTTATTTTGCACGCAGCCCATTCATTTCATTTGCACACAGCTCATTCATTTTATCTGCACACAGCTCATTCATTTTATGCTGAAGCATGTATTCATTCTGAATGCAGGTGACTTCTCGCACAGTGCGGGGATACGGCTCCACCGTAGCCAGGGATTGGTACGCCGAGCTCCCGGAGGCTGTCCGAGATTTGGTTGATTTGGCAGGGTTTGGGCCTTTCTGTACCGGGCTTTCTCGTTGTCCCGCCAGGAGGACGTTGATGGCAGCTTTGGTGGAGAGATGGTGGGACACCACCAATTCCTTTCATTTTTCCGCCACGGGGGACTTGACTATGACCCCGCTTGACTTTGCTGTGTTGACTGGCCTTGATGTGGGAGGTTGGCCCATTCCTTATGACGAGGATATGGGTCAATGGGAGGCCGCTTGGGTATATTTGCTGGGGGCTCACCCGCCCGTTGATAGAGCTTCGGGCAGAGTCCGATACACTTGGTTCTCTTCCCACTTTCGGAGGGTAGAGATGGAGCCCGGGACTCCTGAGGAGGCAGCGCAGTATGCCCGTGGTTTTCTGATGTTCCTCTTCGGGACCACTCTGTTTGCCGACAGGGGGAACACTGTTGGGCTGTATCTGTTGAGCGCCTTGGTGGACCTATCACAGGTCAGGCGGTATGACTGGGGTGGCGCCGGCCTAGCTACCCTTTACTGTTACATGAGCGCGACCTCTCACGGACGGGGGGACTTACTTGGTGGTTACTGGAGAGCCTGGGAGGTACTTTTCGCCCTCCTGATTTACATTTCCGCTCTTCACTACTTGTACACTGCACACACGGCGTACTTTACACACTATATTTTGCCCTTAGTACTTTGCATTTACATTCTGCACTGTTTTCCACAGTTATGGGTCTATGCGTACTTTTCGACATTAGCCCCAGAGATAGTGGTGGAGAGGCCCCTCGTGACCCCGTACTCACTTGTATTTGAGGGCCAGCACTGGCCAGGACCTCGGGAGTCTCTCATTTATCTACGGCAGTATTTCGACACGGTGCGGTCGACGAAGGTATTTCAGAACTCTCAATTCTTTGTGTTTTCATCTTTGATTTGTCTCGTACCTTCCTGATTTCTGACTGATTGGTTACCCTGCAGATTACATGGGAGCCCTGGGCACCCTTTGGTGAGAGTCTCCGATACCAGTTTGCTGGAGGGCGGGGTGCCTTCCAGTACAGGATCCTATTCGAGGGGCCAGTTGGTAGAGCCTGGTTTCTGGGAGAGCGCTTCTTGCGCCAGGTATGGGGCTATATTTCTCAGGACCCTCCCTCAGCACCCCCAGTCGAGATACGGATTGCTGATAAGCTCTCTTCTCGGGATGTTGTTAATGCTATGTTGGGTACTGATGCTTTGCTTTATCTTGAGGAGGGGGATTATGCTACTTACCGTCACATATACCTGATGCCTCAATTGACGGGAGTCCGTACTCCGACGATGAGGTCTGCCGGCATGCCATCTTCGAGCCAGGCCCCGATTCGGGCTGCAGACGCTCCTTCCACTAGCAGGGCTGGTACATCCAGAGGCGGGCGCAGATTTATTCCCCCGATTCCTCCGACTTATCATCATTCTGGATGGCCGAATATGCCGACTGAGCTGATGTGGTGGCAATATAGGACTACCTCTCCGATTCCGATCCCGATAAAGCCTCCAGTACCTGGCCACCGCTACGTCAGAGACCCCGACTCACCACCGGTATGTTTTACAGCTTTGATTCATCACTCAGATATTTGAATGTCCATTCCTTTACTGATACTCTTGCCTTTGCATCTGCAGCCCCCTATTGAGTACATGGATCAAGTGCTCGAGATGGTAGCCTCACTTGAGGGGATGGTCCTGCGGAGGGAGGCGCAGTTGTCCATCATGGGCTTCCAGGTACCCTTTAGTTTTCTAGCACTGTATCTTCTGACCATATGCTAATTTTGGACATTTTACTGCATTAATAGGCTACTTGTGTAGAGCACATCTGACACACACCACATTCATACATTATTCCTGCGTACATCCACTCTGTGTAGCTTGCTTACATCTGTATCTGATATACATGTTTTGGCTAATGTATTCAAACTGCATTTTTCATTTTCAGATGCCTCCAGTATATGCTCAGCCACAAGCCAGGCCACCTGGGCCTTCTCGGGGGGGTGGACCATCTGGGTCTTTTCGAGGAGTTGGGCCATCTGGGCCTTTTCGAGGAGCTGGGCCATTTAGACCTTCTCGAGGAGTTGGACCATCCAGGCCTTTTCGAGGAGCTTGAGGAGAGGGATCGTCTCACAGACGCAGGGCACATATTATAGAGGCAGAGCCCGATGAGGATGAGGAGGAGGATGTTGCATATCGTCAGTCAGAGACATCTGCTGACAGAGAGGAGGGCTCCGGTCTTGGCTCCGAGAGTGGAAGCGAGGCTGAGGGGGATCCTGAGGATGACAGCTCCGACTCGGACGGTGATGGGGGTGCAGAGGCTATTCCGCAGAAGATGATGAAAAGGGCCTCTTATTCCCGCTCTCGAGAGCATTGATGTTGCAGTTCCCTATTTTATTTACATTTTTGCTAGTAGTTGTAGCACATTGTACATTATTAGGCAGCTTTTATTTTTGTAAAACTTGTACCCTTTTGTTTGCGAAATGAAGCATGATGGAAAGAAACAGCTTTTGAAAAAGGTGTTATATTTTAAACTCTTAGCATCATATCGCATCGTTTTGCACCATAATAAGATTGAATGGAAATGTGCATTGTGCATTTGCCCAGTCAGGTAGTGAACCGACGCGACAACTTAACTTACCAAGACATAACAGAATCTCGGCAAGTTTACAACTCGATAAGCAAAATACAACAGTGTTGACGACTTAATAAACAAGACTCAAACGAAAATTGCTTAAACAAAGAGTACCAACTCAAACACCCGAAAACACGACAGCTCGACAAACAACTCGATAAGCAAACAACAACTCGATAACCAAAACTACTCGACAAAGTGTACTTTGGACGATCTGGGCAACGGAATGCATCCGAAACTGAGGGAAATGGAGGCCTTCGACATACCCGATGCACGGAAATGCTTGAAACTTCCTCTCCGGAGGGTAAAACAGGACTGAAGAAACACAGCAGAGCATGGCCGGCCTACTTTTGGGGGCCGACTGGCCAGTTTTTTGTATGTGGGGGGGAAAATGTGGCCGGCCTACTAGAAAAGGTGGCCGGCCGGCCACTTAATCCAGCAGCCATCAACTTTTCGACACGTGTCCCCTGAATAGTGTTTTCCCCTCTTTAAAAGCCTTGGCTCCGTGGTTCATTCAATTCATTTTAGTTTTGCACAAAAATGGAGGCAGTTTCTCATCGAAAATCTCACATCTTGGATCTCTTCTTTAGATGGCTCGAAAAGTTAAATTTTCGGGGTTTTGGCTTGAATGCACTATTCACGCTAAGCCGGACTCCGCTGCACCTTTCTTTTCTCCATACCGCGGCGAGATTTTGGAACCCGGTAACGCATGTCTTTAGCTTCGGCGGGCAAGAGGCTATGTCCCACTTTTGAAGATTTTCAAGTTTTGATGGAGTCTGAACGTTCGGAAGAGATCTTGCCTCAACTTAATTTTGGCCATGCCCAAACCTTAGGGCGAATGTGTGGACTCACCGCGCATGATGCTCGGTCCCTGATTTGTGACGAAATGTTGGATATCCCGAGCTTGATTTACTGATTCTCCAATGCTGGTGATCGCAGCGACCATCATTGGCAAGGCTTCTGGCGACATGCCCTCTGTTTGTGCATGTTATCACATTTTCTGTTTGCCTCAGGTCTTGGAGGATCCAGCGTTTGGAGGATCCAGCGTTCGTCTGATTGAAGTTGCTCAAGGACTTGAAAGAAGGAAAGAACTGTATTGCCATGACATTGGCCGAGACACTGATGGGCTTGGATGCTTTCCACCGTCGGGAGACGAACAGATTCGCGGGGAGTCCACTATTATTGCAGGTAATATTTCCCACCCGATCTTACATATGTATTTGCTCACATCACTCGGCCCTCAGGCTCGATTTTTCTCACAAAACCCTTTTCTTACTTTTTCTCTCATCGTACATCTCTCTATTCTTTATTCTCTCATTTTTCATCCCTCCCCAGGTATGGTTGATGGATAAATTGCGGGTTGTGGAGTCTTGTTCAGCCTACTCAGCCCGTGGCTACTTCTTTCGACAACGTCTAGTCGATGCCCTTGATGAGGGATGGTGGTTCGACTGGATGTGCAATTTGTCGGCAGATCGCATTGCTTGGCGCTGTCCTTGGCTCAATCTCCCGGCAATGAGCTACAGTATGTCCCAGCAGATCGGGATTCGATTGATCGGCTTGACTCACTGCGTGTTCTATTTCCCATTCCGTATCCTGCGCCAGTTTGGTCATGATCAAACTTGCCCGCCAGAGGGGATAGAGTATTCGGCTACATTCCCGGTTCGAGGCGCACAGCTGGCCCGGCAGGCCGCAGCGTGGAGAATTAGAGAGCTCCTGGCTCCCGCTCCCACTTTCAATTGCATTTTGTCTGATGAGTGCTGGGATTGGCTTAACGAAGAAGCGCAGGTTGGGCCTAGCTTGGCATCAGAGGCTTCAACCAGCTCTGGAAGGGGGCGCAGGGACACCTGACTTGACTATGCCCCGGACTTATTGCTTTATTAGTACTTTCAAGTTTTCGTTATGAGTGTAATAAAAAGCAACTTCAATTGTATGCAAGAGCAAGAGAACTCCGTATTGAAATCAATGAAATTGAAGGTTGTGGTACTGAAAATTCTCCGCTTTGGTCCAAAAATGGTCTTAGTTGTAAAAAGATTAATTTGAACAAAGTCAACTTTTATTAAAACTTTTCAAAACTATTTTCGATATGGATGAAACTGGACACGCCTGAGATCTGTCACTGAGATGCACAACCCCGGATCCTGGCAACTAGAAAGTTGCCCCTAGTCTGAATAATACTGCAGCACTGTGTAGCAACGGAAAGTTGCCCCTAGTCTGAATAGCACTGTACCGGAGATCGCGATGAATGCTGATAGAAAAAGATGACCGAGATGATCAAAATGGACCAAGTTGATCGGGGAAAAGTTTATGGCTGAACTTCAGGATGAAGTTGCCTACGTATCCCAAAGATGGGAATCAAGCCTTACGTAGTTCAGGCTCAGGTTCGCTCGGGTATTTTCACTCTCCTTTTACGCTCTAACTTTTGCCTAAGGCCGCCCTTTGCGGGTTTTCAACCTTGCGAGCTCAGTTTTTATGAATTTCAAATTTTTCGTGCTCTGAGTTTTGCCTAGGTCGCCCTTTCGGGTTTTCGGCCTAGCGAGCCTCTCAAGGGTAATATTTCTTCAACTTGTCCATATTGATCGGTTGTGAG
The DNA here is from genome assembly GCA_022316695.1 of Camellia oleifera. Lineage (NCBI taxonomy): Eukaryota > Viridiplantae > Streptophyta > Magnoliopsida > Ericales > Theaceae > Camellia > Camellia oleifera. Next base: position 2,308,216 of record CM039309.1, read on the forward strand.
AACTCCAAGCCATCTAGATCCATCAGAACCACAGCTTCACCTGACCAGATTGACTTGATGATGTAGAGGCCAGTCCAGTTGGGTCTGAACTTGCCCCTTGGGTCGTAAATGGGAGCTCGGTTGTCCTTGAGCACTAAATCTCCTTCTTTTAAATTCCTAGACTTAACCTTCTTGTTGAAAGCCCAGGCAATTCTGCGTTGATAACCTTGGACATGGTACAGTGCTTTCAGCCTTCTTTCATCGAAGAGCATGAGTTCCTCAAATCTGCTTTGCTGCCAATCCGCTTCGGCTATCTGACACTCAGCCAATACTCGTAATGACGGGACCTCAATCTCAATAGGTAGAACGGCCTCCATCCCATAAACCAATGAGTACGAAGTCGCCCCAGTAGAAGTTCTGATTGAAGTTCAGTAGCCCCATAGAGCGAACGGCAGCTTGTATGGCCAGTCCCTGTAGGTTTCCACCATCTTCTACAGTATGTGCTTGATATTCTTGTTGGCGGCCTCGACCGCTCCGTTGGTCTGCGGCCGATAGGTAGACGACTTATGAAAAGCCACATTGTATTTCTCCAACAAATCAATCACCTCCTTCTTGAAGTGGGAACCATTGTCTGAAATTATTTCGTTTGGAACCCCGTAGCGATGGATGATGTTGTTTCTGATAAATTTTGCGACGTGCGAAGCCTTCAACACCGCATAAGATTGGGCCTCAACCCACTTTGTGAAATAATCTATCGTTACCAAGATGAACTCATGCCCATTCGACCCCTTTGGCGTGACAGCTCCGATTACATCAATTTCCCAGAATGAAAACGGCCATGGCGAAGTCATGTTGTACAGCTTAGACGGTGGAATGTTCATGCGATTCGCATGAATCTGACATTTGTGGCATCGCCGGACAAAACCGATACAATCCTCCTCTATGGTGGACCAGTAATAACCCTGTCTGAGGATCTTCCGTGCCAACATTACCCCATTCATGTGCGCACCACATTCTCTCCCGTGGATGGCTTCCATCAGACACTTTGACTCTTCGGCATCAACGCACAGTTTATGCATTCCCAGATGACCCCTTTTATACAGTTTACCTCTGCAGATAATGAACTGGACGGCCATTCTCCTGATTGCCCTTTTGTCTTTGGCATTTACCCCTGGCGGGTATGTTTCTGTCTCCAAGAAGTTCTAGATGTCGTAATACCAGGGGTTTTCGTCCTGAACTTCATCTATAGCGGCAATCGACTCGTAGGCAGGTGCAAATTTCTGGTTGATGATGACTGGATGCATCCGGACACCACACGGGATGTCTATCATAGAAGATAGAGTTGCTAAAGAATCTGCGAACCTGTTGTTCTCTCTTAGTAGATGAGTAAAACTTAGCTTCTCAAACCGAGGAATCAGCAAGTCCAAGGTCTAGTGATACATCATCATCTTTTCGTCTTTCACTTTCCAGTCTCCTTTAGCTTGAGACACAACAAGGTTCGAGTCCCCAATGACGTCCAACCATCTTGCCCCTAGTTCCAGGGCTGCTTCTAGACCAGCAATACACGCCTCATATTCTGCTTCATTGTTCGAGACTTTGAATCGGAGTTTGAAGGCTAGAGGGATACGGGAATTGTCGGGTGCTATCAGCAACACTCTTATCCCATACCCGTATTGATTTGACGCTCCGTCAAAGTACATCGTCCAAGTTTCGTCATCGATATGCAAAATGGCCTCATCTGGAAATAAGTACTCGACTGCTTCTCCCCCTTCCACTGGATGGTCAGCTAAGAACTCTGCCACTGCTCTTCCTTTAACCAACTTGCACGTTATATACTTTAGATCAAATTCGGAGAGCAACAGCAACCAACGAGCTAGCCTACTCATAAGTGCTGGTTTCTCAAAAAGATATTTGATGGGATCAAGTCGTGAAACCAACATTACAAAGTGAGCTAACAGGTAGTGCCGCAGCTTCCTAGTAGCCCATACCAAAGCTAAGCAAGCCTTCTCCAGCGGAGTGTAGCGGGTTTCGTACTCTAGCATCTTCTTGCTTAGATAGTAGATGGCTTTCTAAACCTTGTCTTCTGATTCTTGCGCAAGTATGCAGCCTATTGTAGTCTCAGTTACTGACAGATACAAAATCAACGGTTTCCCTGGTTCTGGCGGTGACAACATGGGTGGGTTTCGTAAATATTCTTTAATCTGTTCAAATGCAGCTTAACATCGGCCGTCCCATTGGAACTTCTTTCCTTTCTTGAGGAGGCCAAAAAGTGGTTCACAAGTCAAGGTTAATTTTGAGATAAACCGTCTTATGAATTGCACTTTACCCAGAAAGCCTTGCACCTCCTTTTCAGTCCTTGGTGGTGGCATTTCTAAGATGGCCTTGATCTTGGAAGGGTCGACCTCGATGCCCCTTTGTGTAATCAGAAACCCTAGCATTTTTCCCACTGTAACACCAAATGTACACTTCTGAGGGTTTAGCCGCAACCGGAATTCCCTGATCCTTTGAAAAAACTTGTGCAAGGCGGTGTAGTGGCCCTCTCTTTCTTTGGATTCGACAATCATGTCGTCCATGTACACCTCAACCTCTTTGTGGATCATGTCGTGTAATATTGTGGTTGCGGCCCGTTGATAAGTAGCTCCAGCGTTCTTTAACCCAAATGGCATGACTCTATAGCAGTATGTCCCCCACGGGGTGGTGAATGCAGTCTTTTCCCGATCTTCTGGTGCCATCACTATCTGGTTGTAGCCTGAGAAGCCATCCATGAATGAAAGCAAAGCATGCCCTGCTGTGAAATCCACCAACTCATCGATGTGCGGTAGGGGAAAGTCGTCCTTCGGACTAGCTCTGTTCAAATCCCTGAAATCCACACATACTCGGATCCTGCCATCTTTCTTTGGTACCGGAACAATGTTGGCCAACCAAGTCGGGTATTCTGATACCAACAGGAAGCCTGCGTCGATTTGCTTGGTGACCTCTTCTTTAATCTTGAGAGCCCAGTCCAGGCAGATCCTTCTGTTTGACAGGTCGGGCTTCGGGGTCAAGAGGGATCCGATGCTGTACAATCTCAGGATCGATTCCAGGCATGTCTTCGTAGGACTACGCGAAAACATCTTTGAAATCTTTTAATAAAGCGACTAAGCGCTCGCGTTCCTCCGAAGACAACGTGAACCCGATCTGGACCAGCCGCGGGTCCTCTTCAGTACCAATATTCACGGTAGTGATTTCATCCATTAAAGGTTTGACAAATCTCTCTTGCTCTTGCTCAATTAAACGTTGTAAAACCGGAGGAACTTCGTCCTCGTCGTTTTTATCAAAGTTTTGAAAGTCTGAATTAATGCAATAAATCAAGGGCACAGAGAAGTACTCACAAACCACAGTTACTTGATTCTCATTAAGCACATCCAAATCGTCCGATTCATTTACAACAGACTCAAATGAAAAGGAAAAAGACGACCTAGACAGGACTGTGGTATCCAGGTTATCATCCCCAGGATTACCAGATTCAGACTCAGTCGAGCTGGAACCTGATTCTGACTCACAAGACTCGGTGGAATCAGATTCCAGCTCACTACCTGACCCAGTACTGCTGGACAAAAATCCCTCTTCGTATTGCCAAGTAAGAGAGGATGCGATAGATGCATCCAAGATAGTCGCTGGTAGGCCCGCAGCCGTTTCATCCCCAATCATGGAAACCGAGAAGTTATCCCCCAAGCACTTATGGTCGATCGGAGGATCAAAAAGTAGACATGCCAGTGCTACCCCCATTTCAACTTCTGTGCCCTCAGGATCCATTACTTTATACTGCTCAACCTCAGCTGATGGGTCTGTCTGCTCTGTGGCAACGTCATCCCCGGATAGTTGCAGGTCGAAGAAGATCTCGAAACCTGGCACGCGCTTCTTCTCCGCGTTTAGCCACGGCTCTAGGAAGCCGCAAAATGGAAAGTCCTCCCCCTCCCGGACGAAGCGTCCGTTCAGGGTACCCTGAATGGGCCTATGCATTAACTCAAAAGGCTTCCCAGCCTGCTTTGCTCTGGCTCTTCCGGCCATTTCTTTTCCCTTCCTCACCCAGTCCTCTTTGGTGGGCAGATAACCCAAGCCAAAGGTATGAGGGTTGTGTGGCACTTCGGCCAATGCTGCGATGCCTTTCCGGCCGCTCCTTCCTAATCCCATCCCGGGGATGTGTTGTAGCTTGTTCATGAGGTAGACGGATTGAGCACTGACGTACACTCCCTCGTTCATAGCCATGATATTCTGCACTACCCAGGCCTCAGCCAAAGTGAACCTTGATAAGAAAACATCCTCTGTGCCATGCTCGATTTCCAAGACAGGTGTGGACACTTCTGACGGCGGATGGATGGATGAGTTCCCGAAGACAATAGCCACCTCCTTCCCGTGAGGGTATTTCAACATCTGATGTAGAGTGGAAGAGACTGCCTTTACTTGGTGCAACCACGGCCGCCCCAAGAGTAGATTGAAGGTTGCGGGAACGTCCAAAACATGAAATTCAATGTTATGTTGTCCCAGACCAACCTGAGTCTGAATTTTGACAGTCCCCATCACTTCCCTGCTAATATTATCATATGCTCTGATCACCTGAGTAGTCAGCACGAAGTCCGCGGGCTTCAACCCGATTGCATACGCTGTTCTGGCTGGGCAGACATTGATGGCGGACCCGGTATCAACAAGTACCACCGGTATCCACTTGTCTCTACATTCCACAGAAACGTAGAGGAGTTTTTTATGATTTGTGCCCTCAGGCGGTAGTTCTTTGTCTGAAAAGGTTAATGCCGGGGAACCTCCTCCCGGAAAGACCAGCCCAACCAGCTGCTCTAGTGTAGTATCTATAGAGAGTTTGGCCTTGTCCATGGCAGATAGGACGGCCTGTCTGTGTACTCGCGATGCCATAAGCAGTCCCCAGATGGAGATGTCTGCTTGTATCTTCTTCAATTGCTTGAGCACAGCTTCTTCTTCAATCTGTTTCTCCTTCTACTTCTCAACTTATTTGTCTTTCCCAGATGCCTCAGGTTGGTCTAAGTGCTGAGGCTTGAAATACCGCCCACTTCTTGTCATATGAGCGACCTCGTCAATATACCAAGTATCATCTGGTTGATTACTGCCCCAATCCTCATCCGTGTGGGCAAGACATAAATCATCGTCTTCCCACCACATTCCGTCGGCACCCGACAGACACCTGTCCGGCTCCGGTATGATCGTACCCGCAGCACCTTCAGTCCTTATGCCCGCAGCATTTTCTGTTCCCGTGCACACAGCACTCTTGACCCCCACATGGGCCTTAGCTTTTCTGATTCTCTCGGAATCCTCAAATCTTTGTTGTTCCAACTGTGTTAGTACAGCTGGTGGTCCAATACTCCCTGCATTTACAATCCCCAAGTTTTGAGCGAAATTCTTAGTGCCGGCGCTCTCCGGCGGTGTATTCTGACTCTCGGCCCTTCCGGCCACCACTGATACTCTTGCCCATGCCGGACCCTGTTCTAGTTGATATTCTACAATGTCTGGTTGATCATCTAACCATCCGGTAACTTCTGCCGACTCCTCATATTCAAACCAGTTGATTGCCGCATCTCCTGATTCTTGGTCACTGAAGAACCGGAGGTTGGCAAGGTCCTCTTCTACAGTTGTTAGATCATCCATTTCCCGTTCAAATCTGTCCCCCTGAATCACACATAATTCTGCTCTTTCTGGCAGCCCCACGCTCAGCTCAGACTGGCCCACTGACTGGATATATTCACTCGGATCATAGGCTCCTCCAACAAGATCCCCAGACTGTTCAATCTCAGACTCAGCAACTCCATTTTCCTCTGAAATCTGCCCTGTCCCATCTTCGGTGGTCACCACCATTGGCTTAGATTGGGTTGTGGAGATGTCCATTATGCATAAGTCAGTGCAGACAAGAAGGATCACCTCCGGCTTAGGTAGGTGGGATGGCGTGATATAGATACTAGGATCGTAAGACACGACCCTAGTTTGGATGAAGTTGATTCTGTTGTTGGGATGAGGGGCTTGGTTATGTGGTAGGAAAGGATTTGTTGTGACGTTGGGTTTTTCGGGAGGCGGGATCACCTGCTTGTCAATAAGATCCTGGATCTCATGACGCAATCTGTAACAACGGTCGGTGTCATGACTGTGCTGTTGGTGATACGCACAGTATTTTTCCGGGTCGTGAGAGGGAGGGAGTGGATTTGGTAGTGGCCTCGGCTCTAGGGGCGTCAAATGCTTCTTCCTGATTAATACCCCCAGAGCTTTGGACAGGGGCATATGTAGGGGTGTGAAGGTTCTTTGGCCTCTAGGTTGATATTTGGTGTTTTGGGTATTGTTTCCAGATGCGCCAGAGAAAGGCGTGGCTATCGTGGGTCTTGGGGGAGGGGGAATGGTGGTGACCATGCTCACCTCTGAAGCTCGTGCAGTTGCAGCGCCACTCGGGCCTGCGTTGTTGTTACAGTTGAAAGTCCTTTTGGGTTGCTCCCTATCCTGGTAGATCAGACCTTGTTTCATGGCATCCTCGATCTGTACCCCCATCTCGTGTAAATCTGAGAAAGTGGAAAAGGGGATTACGATCATCTTCTGCATCAATTTTGGTTGGAGATTGCGCACAATCATCCTGATTTGATCTTTGTCTGTAGGCCTCAAGGTCATCATCGATGCCTTCGCTCTCCATCGAGTTACGAAGTCCGAGAAAGTCTCATTGGGTTCCTGCCTCATCGTTTCGAGATCACGAGTTATAATCTCGATCTGGGTATTATACGAGTATTGTGCGACAAAGGCCTCAGCCATCTCATCCCAGCTTCTTTTTACCTCATCTTCTAACTTCGCGTACTAAATGGCGGCCACACCTGACAGGGTTCGGCCGAACAATGAAAGCTTTTGTGGTCTGGTTAGGCCCATTGGCCGCAAGATGTCTGAGAATAGCCGAAGATGGACCATGGGATCTCCGGACCCGTCGAAGCGGTCAATTTGTGGCATCTTGAACCTATCGGGCAATGTCACGGCCACGTCGGTGTATCCGTCCTCGATGTCCAGAATGGCCTTTACCCCTTGTGATTTCTTGAAAAGCTTCTCAAGCTTACTCAGTTTTAAGGCTATATAGTCCATTTCGAACTCAAAGGGAGAGTCCGGGTGGTTGGATGTATGGGTCTTGGACAGTTGAGGCGGAAGCGGGGGCGGAGCTGGCCCCGTTGGAAGGTTCGTGTCCTCTTGGATATTCTGGACATTTGGCATGGTGTTCTGGGTGTTTGGCAGAGCATTCTGAACAGTAGGTGCCTGTTCGGGTAATGGGGGCCCTAGTGGGGGAGGAGCTTGATGTGAAGCAGATGCCGCATTTTGCTGTTGCAGCCTAGTGATTAGTTCGGCCTACTGGGCCATGACTATGGCCTGTTGCTTAGAAAATTCCGCTTGGCGAATGGCATCCTCCTGCATCTATCTCATGCTCTCTTGCATTTGACGCATCATTTCCTCTATCCCGGCCATATTCTGTTGGTCCAGTTGACTGACCGGTAAGTGTATCTCTATGGCGGAAACAGAAACCCCTACCTGACTGTTTGCTGCTAAAGTAGCCCACTGCCCCGGTAATCCCTGCTCTGACACACTGCGCCTTCTTGGCCTTCTTCTAACAACTGGGGGTAGGGAGTGGAACACTGGATGTCCGTCAACCAGATCCTCAGATCGATTGAGTCGGCGACCTCTCGTCCAAAGTGCTTGGGGAATATCTAAAGGTTCGGAAGCAATTGTGCTAAAACCTGCCCTAGCAAAAAGATAAATAAAGCGAAAAGGAAATAAATAACCAGATAAACGGGCAGCATAACAGCTTAAAATAAATACACAACACACAGTCGGGCATACAACACACGGTTGATAAGCTGAATACACACTGTCCTCAATCACTGATCACTGTCCCTGAATCACTGTTCCCCAAAGACTGAATCTGATACCCGCGGATAACTGATTCTCAGATACTAACTGATGCCCGCAGGCCTGATGCCCAAACTCATAAACTGATACATGCATTCCTTGTAGAGACGCACTCTAACAAGCACATAACGGATAAGTGAGAGCCAAAACACCCCTATGTTGGGGTAGGGTTTCCCTGTCCTATTTTGTCAGGAGCTAGGGTTTCACTAAGCACGCAGCGGTTTCAAACAACCTATATCGGGTAAGCAACCTGTCCTAGTTTGGAATGGTCACTATGGATTCCGAATATGCACTAGGTTGAACGGTCAAAAAGGGTGCCCCGGAAAAATCGGGGTTTGTGTTCCCATGCTGTCAGAGCTCACAGCCGATCAGCCTTATGGTCATGCCTTGACAAGACAAGCCTCCAGCAAATCGTTTGGGAATGGCATATGGCAAACACGGTGTCCTAGGCGCACCAATGCAAATGCAATGCAAAGAAACACACAAATGTAGTCAAAACCAGATATCATGAGTTCAAGTCAAGTTCTCTAAATCCCCAGGGAAGTCGCCAGAAACTGTAGACAAGCCCGCGGGGGACCTCGCTACAGCTCGGACTCGATTTGTGTTACGGTTCTTAATCATGAACCAAAGAGTCCAAATCCGGCAAATCGTTTTGAGAAACAGATTTTTAGAAAAGAAGTGCCAAACATGGACTGTTTTGCTAGATACAGAGTCGCCACCTAAATATTTTATTTTGAGAAATTTAGGAAACCCTGACTCGTTGCCTAAGGCCACGTGTCCGTCATCACCAAAGTTGTCTCGGCTCGAGAACTTGGGTACGATTGGGGAAGGTCACTTCGTGAGCACCCCCGCTCGCCCAGTCGAAGACCGGCCTCTACTAACCATGATATCTATTTTTGAAAACATTGTGTGTTCTTAATCTGGTTATTAGCCTAGGTTACTATGTGATGTGCACAACATACAAGTATAGACTGAGTCGTCTGAATTGAAACAAAACACTTCATGTTTGTTTGTGAAAATGGTTTGCTACTCGCAAGTAGGCTTAAAATGCGGATTTTGCCACCCTCAGGTAGGCTTAGAAAACATGATTTTGCAACTGTCTAGTGGGCTTAAAACAAACATTTGATGAATTATTCCAATCCAAATAACCCAACCTTCACCCACAGGCATCCAAGCAGGTATATCACATAAGCAGTTAGCCTCATGGTAAGCATGCTATTCATGGCAGTCACTCACACGCATGTAAGGATGCTAAAGCATAAAAACTCACCGAGTACTCCAAGCCAAAACAGAAACTACATTAGAAATCATGCATGATCCTAAGTATACAGAAATGCCTAATGCAACACACTCAAAAATGCAAACTATAGCAGGCTCGGCTATTCTAAACATGGCATATGGAATGCTACAGCTAACATGTATTCAACTTGGAATTGAAATACAAATGCAGTTAGTATGATGTGCCGAGCCCGGTGCATGCAAAACAGATGAATGAATGCAAACATGCTATCATACTGTATGCTGATTGAAATATGCCCTAATCTAACCATCATAAGCAGGTAAATAAAAGGGAAGAAAGACGTGGGGTTGGAAGACATACATCACACTCACGCACACTTATTACAATTATGTCCTCGCGCAGAGGGTCCGAATAAATATACAGTCCCGAATAAAAGAATAGAACAGTCCAAATAAATATTACAGTCCAAATATGTACAAAAATCCTAATTAATTATCAAATTAACTAAGAAAATAATAAACTGGCATGCAAGCCAGGGACTGCCTTGATTCCGCTCCGGATGATAAATGATGCATGTCCGGGTTGCCTTCGCGCGGAAATCCACTGCGATGCCCCAATTAGCCTCTGTTTCGCAATGGTTTTTTGAAAAACGCGCCAAGCCTCGGAAGACTGCTGATTCTTGATTTTGCTTCAACAGAGAGCAGGAAAGGGACATAGCAATGTATTTTCACAAATGTATGCATGCCTCGATCCTCGTACCACCAATCACGCATCTCGATGCATGATGGCCGAGGAGTCGAATTGCACAACTCGATATGGAATGCACATGAAAACTTAACAAAACCTAACTCCATCATGGGTAATCCAGAGTGTCGGTGACTGGGGAATTGAGACACATTCCGTCACTCGGAGTACGAAACGCCCCTCGTTTCCCATGCTCGGGCTAACTCCTATCCCAAGCACAATGCAATATGCATGACATGCATGAATGCAAACTAAGATACAACCTAACATGCACAATGTTATGAAATGGCATGGACGATGCACGAGGTAACATGGCATACACAATGCGCTAACATACAACCTAGCATATACAACGCTATGGAACGAAATGGCATACACAATGCATAATGGACTTACACTAACACAAGTGGACCTCAGCTACACTCACATAAGAGGCCATTAGATGAAAATGAGACAACTCGAGATGTGTGCACGCGTACACGCAAACCGATGACCGACTCTAGGGCACGAATGCCACTCTAACATGACATGGCAAAGCATGGAATATGGCATACTATCATGCAATTTTCAGAGGTGATAAGTGATACAAAACAGCCTTGAAAGATGGCCAAATGACACCCGATGCATGAAATAGGTCCCGAAACATGAAATTAGGCATACCGAATGACCTATAACTATGCAATGCATGCATTATTTGAACATGGAATGTGAAGACAGAATCAAGACTGCCCAAAAATAAGTATATTCACAGTTCTAAGCAAGGCCAAACAGCGAACGCAAATAGGGCTAAACTAGCATGCAAAAACAACCCCGAAAGCAAGATAATGAAGCAAGTGGAAGTTGCTGACCCTAAAAATAGAAGGGCCCTTCTACAATGTTGAAGAGCGGCCCAAAATATGATATTTTAAAGTTTACCAAAAACCACAAAAACAGACACAAGTATGGCAAAACTCTCATGCAAAAAGTGGGCCTAAAGGAGGACAAAGAAGCAAGTGATGCATGCTGGCCCCAAACGGATGAAGGTCCTTCAACAAAGTTGAAGAGGGATCTAAAATATGACTTTTTACAGTTTATGATCAGAACCAAAACAGTGTAAAAGTATGTTCAAAACACTATTCAAGATAAGGCCAAAAAGAGGGCTATAACACAAAGTATAAAAATCATGCCTCAAACAGTAAAAGACTCTTAATGAAACATGAAGATGTGGTCAAAATAAGGCTATTTTTAGTTCGGACCAAAGTCCAAAAATAGAAGCACAATAGGCTAATAAATCATGCAAAAAATGGGACCAAAAGATGGATATCAAAGCAAGTGGCACATGGAGGATTCAAACAGTGATGAGCCCTTCTACAATGTTGAAGAAGGGCTCAAAATAAGCCTATTTACAGTTTACATCATGCTTCAAAACAGATTATACACAGGCCTAAAATGCTACACAAGAAATAGGCATACAAGAGGGATAATGAAGCAAGTGCAAAATGGGGGCCTCAAACAGTGAGAGGCCCTTAATGAAAGATGAAATAGAGCTCAAAAAAATTCTACTTTCAGTTGTGGCCGGAGCTCAAATATACAAGCAAGAATGGCTAAGAAAACTTGCAAAAATGAGCTAGAAAAGAGGGAAATGTTGCTCACCCTTGTAGACCAAGTCTTTGGCTGCCTTTGGACCAAGGAATGCTGCCTCCTAGCCTCTGAGAAGACCCTCCTAGCTGTTGGAATGGAGTGGTGGTGTGGTGCTAGGTGGTGGTGAAGAAAAGGGTGTGGGACTTGGGTGTTTTGGTGCTTGAAGAGAGAGAGATAGGGGAGATATGCATATAAGGCTTAGAGGCAATTTTTTTCAACCCAAAAACCAGAGCTGGAGGCTGGTTTTTATAGACAAATGAGAGGGAGAAAGAGGGGGAAAATTGGGGGGAAATGAATTCAAGTTTCCCCCCAAAATTTTGGCCCCCCGGATACAAAATCTGGGGGGAAAAAGAATGGAGATTTGAGATGCACTCATTGCAAGGAATCAGGCCGGCCAGGTTTTGAGATTGGAAGTGGCCGGCTGTCACGCCCCAAAATTTGGACAATTAAATATTAACTTAGGACTAAACCCCAATCAATATTCCATCATCCAAATCCTAAGGGGTGAAACAAAAAAACTAAACACAAACTAAACCATTCACCATAATTCTATAACTAACCAGTACCTCCAACATTAAAGTAACAATAAATACTTCAAAACAACTTAAATAATATAAGGTTACAACTCATGCCAAATTTTCAAATACTAAGGTCATAAAAGAAAATAAAAATACATAAACTACCAACAATCATAAACATGAGAAAACAAAAGAAGTCCAATCGACATGTCCTACGATCATAGTTATTTCTTGTCACCACCAAAGCCTCTACTAATCCTGCAAAGGAAGCTCAGCTGCGCTTAAACAGAACGCACCAGAGTTGCCAAGAGACAAAACGGGTCAGTATACAGATATACTGGTATGAGTACAAGAATCAACACTCACGTGTCCACCAGACACAAACAAAAATACATTAAATTCTTATTACTAGACAAGACAAGTAGTTCCAACCGCACCGAGACGAATGGGTAGTTTCTCGAGATACGGTGGCATTTAGTTTCTTGTCCGTACACAACGAAATATAAATTGATTATAAAATAAACAAAAATAGAAATAGAAATAGAAATATGGTGGGTCAGCCCTGCATAAAAAGTTTGTAAGATCCACCATCCTGCAAAAGAAAATCATGTTAGTATAAATTAATCATAAGTAACTTGCTGAAGAAGTATAACAATGTATCATTTCATACTTAAATAATTCGAATTGACGAAAACTTAAAGAACGAAAGTTGTGCAAAATCAAATTTTATAAAAGACAATGTCGACGAATTTGACAGAAACTGAACAGGTTAAGAGGAAAACTTGATCTAAAATTCTAGACGGAATTCAATCGAAAAATCTGAAACTGAAAATGAACAAAAACTGCGCTAAGATGATTTTTTTTCGAAGAAGTTCAAAACATGAAAAATGTGCAGAATAATGTTTTACTTCAGTTTACGCGAAACCAATAAAAATGAGCTCGTTTCGTGGGTTAAAACAGCCTATAAAATTTGCATTACCAAAATGAATCAAACCGACAATAACCAAGGTCATCCGATTATAAGTTCTAATCTATCTTTTTAATAAAAAGCTGCAACACAAAAGTTGTCCAAAATCACGTATACATACCTCTACTCAAATTTCATAATTTATTAAGGTCGATTACTATTTTTCAAGATGTACAAAACAATAAACTCATAATTCAATTTTTGTACCTTAACTCCATCAATATAATTCGAACTATACATATAAGTTCATAATTACTACCTTGTCCCTTGACTCAATTAAGACAATTCGAACTAACATACAAGTTCATAATTAATTCTTTGTACCTTGACTCCACCACTTCGGCCCTCCCCTTCTGGCCTACACATATATCCCATGTGCCTCCCGTATACCTAACCCACTTCAAAGCCAAACTTGCACGGGGATATCGTCCCGAGTTTGACTCACACTCCCCGAATGGTTAGCATATACGTACGCGCGCAAATCAAAGCACTCGTCTACTCATGAGAACGAGGCAACAATATATATAAACATCTCATCGACATCATGAGACAAATATAACAATGCCGGGCATAAGGCATCAAACAACTCTCATAATCCTCACCTTTTTTTTATACACTCTTTCTCACCATCACTCAAATAAAATAACAATCCATGGAGTCATGGTGGAGTTTAAGGAATTTATCTACGGGTTCTAATTAATTTTAGTTTCATATATTCGGGAGTGTGATTATAATCATAAAATGAATACATATAAAAACCATAAACGTTACATATACATCTAACCAAATAATGAAATCAATCCATCATCTACATGCAAATACAAAATCAAACCAACATCAAATAAATAAATACCAACAACAAACCAATCCATCCTCTAACCAATATCTATGGATTCTAAGTTTATTCCAATTTCATATAATTATGAGTGTGATTAAATCCATAAAATAAATACATAAAAAAAAAACATAAACCTTGCATACACAACTAATTAAAATAATTGAAATCAATCAATCATCTAAAAATCCTAAACTTTACATATACAACTAATCAAAATAATTAAAATCAATTAATTATCTAAAAATCCTAAATCTTACATACACAGCTAATAAAAATAATTATAATTAATTAATCATCTAAAAATCCTAAACTTTACCTACACAACTAATCAAAGTAATTAAAATCAATCACTTATCTAAGAACCCTAAACTTTACATACACTACTAGTCAAAATAATTAAAATCAATCTATCATCTATAACCCTAAATCTTATATCCACAACTAATCAAAATAATTAAAATTAATCTATCATCTTTATGTAAAAACAAAATCAAACTAATATCAAACAAATAAAAATAAATACAACGAATTAAACATAAATAAAGGGAAGTGGATTTTGTAATTAAAATTACTTTTGAAGATCAAATAATCACTCAAAGAATTAATAAAGTCACCCAAAATAAAACCCTAAACCTTACATACTCAACTAATTCAAATAATTAAAATCAAACAATCATCCAAAAACTCTAAACCTTACATACACGTCTAATCAAATAATTTAAAAATTAGTCAATCATCTAAAAATTCTAAACCTTACATACCCAACTAATCAAAATAATTACGATCAATTAATTATCTAAAAATCTTAAACCTTACCTATACATCTAATCAACATAATTAAAATTAATCAATCATCTAAAAATCCCAAACCTTACATACCCAACTAATCAAAATAATTACGAACAATTAATTATCTAAAAATCTTAAACCTTACCTATACATCTAATCAACATAATTAAAATTAATCAATCATCTAAAAATCCCAAACCTTACATACCCAACTAATTAAAATTACTACAATCAATTAATCATCTAAAAATCCTAAACCTTACATATACGTCTAATCAACATAATTAAAATTAATCAATCATCTAAAAAAATTCCAAACTTTACATACCCAACTAGTTAAAATAATAACGATCAATTAATTATCTAAAAATCTTAAACCTTACACGTACCACTAATTAAATTAATTAAAATTAATCACTCATCTAAGAACCCTAAACCTTGCACGTACCACTAGTCAAATTAATTAAATTTAATCAAACCTCTAAGAACTCTAAACATTGCACGTACCACTAGTCAAATTAATTAAAATAAATTAATCATCTAAGAACCTTAAACCTTGCACGTACCACTAGTCAAATTAATTAAAATAAATTAATCATCTAAGAACTCTAAATATCACATATACACTAATCAAAATAATTAGATTAATCAATCATCTAAAAAAAATAATAATAAAATCAATAATCATTTAAACACCCTAAACCTTATATATATCACTAATCAAATTAATTAAAATAAATCAATAATTTGAGAATCCTAAATTTTACACGTTCCACTAATCAAATTAAATAAAATTAATTACTCATCTAAAAACCCTAAACATCTCATAGACACTAATCAAAATAATTAAGTTAATTCATCCTCTACATCCACATACAAAAATATCAAATTACATCAATCTAATAAAATAAATAAATAAATAAACTAACGAATCAAACATAATCAAGAAAAAATAGAGTTTGTACTCACAATTATTTTTTAAGATTGAAACAAGACCAAGAGGATTAATTGAATCACCAAAGTAAAACCCAAAACCCTATCTTTTTTCTTCCTTT
This sequence comes from Camellia oleifera, assembly GCA_022316695.1. Classification (NCBI taxonomy): domain Eukaryota; kingdom Viridiplantae; phylum Streptophyta; class Magnoliopsida; order Ericales; family Theaceae; genus Camellia; species Camellia oleifera. Next base: position 2,323,895 of record CM039309.1, read on the forward strand.
TTCTTTTCTTTCTTTTCTCCACTCCACTGATGCTTGCTCTCTCTCTCTCTCGGCCGCCGCTGCTGCGTTCTTTCTTTTGTTTCTTTGTGAGGTTATATCACTTATAACCTAATATATTATTGTATTACCTAATGACTATTATATTATATAATATAAATATAATATAAATACAATCTAAATAAATATGATATATATTTTGTGTTATTAAATAACTACAACATATATAACTATATTTTATAAAAACACTACATGTAACACCCCTTTTTTTTTTTGTATATATGAATATATAAATATAAATATTCTGATTAATTATATATAATTAAATAACACATTAAATTAATTTAATTACCACATTAAATTCATTAAATATCACAAGAAATTCTCATGTAACCCACACCATTAATAATTACAACATTAAATCCATTAAATATTACATTAACTCTCATGTGACCACACAATTAATAAAGTCAAAAATAAAATAAGAAAATAATAACCATAATAATAATAAATAATGACTAAGAAAATTAGGGTCGCCACACCGGCCGTCTCTCTCCATGGCCGGCCGGCTAGGGGTCAAACAGGTCAAGTCAAATTAGTGGCTGGCCACCACAGATTGGTGGCCTCCCAGGTGTTCTCAACACAACCCTGTGGTCAAAAAAAATGCAACAGTAAAACAGGAGAGAGAATAACCCATTTTTCAAAGGGGTTCAAAAGGTTCAAAAGGAATTACTGGCCGGCCACCAAATATTGGTGGCCTCCCAGATGTGCACATCACAAATATGGGGGTTAGGGTTGAAGAAAAAGGCCCAAGGGTGGTCAACATTGGCTTTGAAGTGAGAAAAACGGGCGTCGGAGGGCGATGATGGAATATAACTGGTTGCTGGAACAATTACTGGCCTCCCACCCTTCTACGACCTTCCTGGTGATGAAACAGAGGTCCCTGCCAAAAATGAACGAAAACCGATGCAAAATGAAGGTTCGGGGACCGAGACGCACAGTCCGAGGCCCCGAAAACTGACTGCTAGGCACCGGGAGTGGTGCTCGACCACGAAGTTGGTCTTTCGGACCACAGTGTCCCTCAAAAGGGAGTAAATAAGATGCATGCCAAAAACCGGAGAAAACGGAGGTGGTTAGGCGGTCTCGAACCGAGGCGCTCGGCCTGACGGCTCCGAAAATCGGGAACCGGGCTCCGAAATGGACAAAATGGCCTACGACCACGAAATGTAGCCCACGGCCACTGAGAGATGATCTGCGAGACCTCTCCCTCCCTTTGGGAAGAGAAACAGAGAAAACCGAGCTTGGTTCGCAAACCGAGGCAAAGCACAAAAGAGTCCGGAAGTCCGGAGGCAAGGCTCGCAGCTAAGACTCCGAAACTCCTGGACGAGCACGATATGCAACATCACCAAGCACTCAATCGGTGACGTCTGAGTCTTAAGGTCGGTCAAAAATGGGGTGTCTACACCATCGAGCCATGTGTATAAGCCAGGATCATTACACAACTTTCCTTAAGAGGAAAAGTTCATGTGTGCTATTCAGATATAATTACAATCTAGGGCAGGTACATGTACAATTAGTGAATGACCCAAAAGTTACATGACCATAAAACGTTCAACAAAACCACCAAAAACATTACAAAAATGTGGCACTAAACTCTATAAGAAACAAAAAGACTCCACTTGGACTTAACCAAAATTTCCACAAAAAGGCGCCTGAAGCTGACCTCTAAGCTGACCACCTACAAAACATACATGAATACAAAATGAGCCAAGCTCAGTGAATAATAATAATGTATTAAAGCATATAAACAAACGTGTGTCTTATAAATTGTAAAGCGTGTACGTAACTCATGTATATCCTTTTTATCAATACATTTCAAAACGGCCTCGGGCCCAATCATAATAACAAAACGGCCTCGGACCCAATAATAATAGAACAGCCCTAGGCCCAATAATAACAGAACATAAATAATGTTAGAACAAATCGTCTTGAATTCTTCAATTGGTGGTCTTCGAGTCTTCAAAATTTGGCGATGATTGTGTCTATGTAGAACAGAAATTTAATACTTCAAGTCACATTACTTAGTCGCGTTCCTAAAAACAATATTTGCACCCACCAAAAGGTGTGCAGAGGGTTGCAGCAAATTTGTCTTCAGGATACAATGAAGCCTGATCTAAAGATCAAATCTACCGGCGTTCGCATTGACGACAATAAATCAGAATACTCTTGATATAATCAAGAAAAACCAAGACATTGACAATCAGATCTGCAGAATTTGATTACCAATAAGAAAAATAGAAATTTGCTTAAGAAACTCTTGATTGAAAACTCTAAATCAAGAGAGAGAGAGAGAGAGAATTGCAGGAATAAATTCTGAATTTTTGGATGGAATAAATTGGCTGATTTCACAGCCTATTTATAGGCCTTGATGCATCTAATCGAATGGTCATGTCCTTTGATCACATCCGATCAGATTTGACTATTGGATCGACGATCTACAATGCAGATCATTCTCATACCGAATAAATGCCTTGACTAAGCACACCTGATCACGATCGGGTGCCATCTCATCCGTACGATCACGTACATCTCTAATCAACAAGTATGATCAACCCGCTCCAGATTGGACACACAACCGTTTGATCGATTGGTTGACTCATCGCCAATAGATGACACGTCACTGCTATGTGGAGCTGACTGTATTCCATGTCACCCATGCCACGTCATCACTCCAACCTGTTCGATGCAAATAAGAAAGCGCCCTCATGGCTCCTTGCGTTGATGCGTCCGTGCTAAATGCAAAGTGCGTCATCAAACACTACATAGCCCACTACCTACGCTGCGCGTGTGCGGGTGCGAATGGTGCGAAACACCATCTTTGCGGTATGGGTGCATGCACACTAGCTTTCACTTCACAATTCCATCTTCAAAGGAATATTCTATATAGCACTTTATTAAGTGCTCCATGTTTTCCTCTTTTTCCGTTGTGGGACAAAGTCCCCAAGCTTATTTAATGTTTTCCAAAAAACAACAAGGAAGCTTTTGAAAACACCCAAAAATTAAACTACACATTTTAAAAATCATTTTGAAATTTTGCCAACAAATAATTCACATCTCATACCCACATTCCATATTTCAATTCTTGTAGTTCATTCATTCGAATAAAACATAACTTCAGAGAACCACACATTAACGTATCAAAATAAATACAAGTGAACATATATTTACAATACTATTCCTCACAGTGATCCGGTCATGTAGTAGTCCCTTCCGGCGAATGACCTACACATCCCACACATAAATTGATAAGTAATGCATTCCTTTCTTAGCTTCTTGCCTTTTATCTTTCTTTTGTTTCATTCACTTTCTATTCATTTTTACGCATTTTGGGGGTATAAAATATATAGATTAACAGGTTTAGAAGGTTGAAAGGGATGTCAGAAAGCAACAGAATTTTTCCTCTCTTCCCGCATGTACGGAGGTCCGTCACTGCACATACGGAGAGGTGTACCACACGTGCATTTATTTCGAATGGACCCTGTACGTGCGGTCCTCGGCTCTGCTGTGTAGTCCAAAAATGCAACAAAAACAAGCTTACTAAGGGCATTTCTAAGGCACAAATCAAGCAACATCACTTCAAAATCATAATCATATGAACACAAGAAATATGAAGCTCAAACTTACATAGATCCAAACCTCCTTTATTTGATATATAAAACCCTACTTTCCATTTTGCTTTCATTCCTTCAATATCTTTTATCTTTTCATATATATTCATACATATAAGTCCAAAGCATGCAGGAAATAGGATGAGTTAGTAATTTCCTAGAATCCAACTCAAATCAGACTCAAAATAAAGGAACCAACTCACAGTCAAACAAAATGTAAAGATTACATGTTCACTTCTATGAGATTTGTTCAATCAAATTCATAACTCATAAACCCTAATCTCCATTAGTGTCAAAGCTTCATTTTAGACCTTCTTTTACTTAATTGAAGGAAGATTGAGAGGTATTTAGGTGATTTCCACTTACCTTGAGCTAATTCTTTTATTCTTCTTTCAATTTCTTCAATCTCCCAACTCCTATGTTGAACACTTCTTCTTCTCTCTCTTTGTTCTCTTATTTTTTCTCTATTATATGGTATTTTTCCTAAGTTTCCTTAGCCTCTTGTAGATATATCTATCTCTTTTAAGCTTTGAGTCAAAATGGGACTAAATTAGGAAATTAGTCAAATGAAGTCAATTAAAGCATTACGAATCAAATTTTTGCAAAACTTCATATTATATTCTAAAAATCATGTTAATCATAATTGTAAAGTCAATTTCGGTTTATTGCACCTCTAAGGTTTTCAATTTACAATCTAAAGGTCGTAATTTCAACAAATTTTCTCACAACCAACAAATATACTTTTCATAACCATATAATTCACACATTAAAACATGGAATTTCATGTCAAACATATAAACACACATATAATCATACATCTAATGAGAGGTTTAAGCATATGAGAGGGTCGGGTTATTACAATGACAATTATTTACCAATGATTTTTATTATCCAAAAAAATTCAACTGAATATACAAGTGAAGGTTTTTGAAAGTGTTCAATTTGTCTTAGAGAGATATATTTTGTATGTGTTTTATAGCTTATTTACGTTTAACTTGATCAAAAATTATGTTTTTTTTATTAAAAACATAATTATTATTAATGATCATGGCATGTTTAGAAAAAAACTAGATTTTGCATACTGAATTCATAAATATGAGTGTCTCAATGTTTTCTTAATTCGTAGATAATTGTTTCCCTACTTTTAAAATTTGCATTTTTTTATGTGTTTTTTTATTTTTATTTATTCTCATCTTGATTGTAACCAATTAAGTATTTAAATTAAATTTTGACTTTTTTTATCCGATTTGCTACCAATGGTTTTATTATCCATATAAATTCAACAGATTGTACAACTAATTTGGAAAAAAAACATTTGATTTCCATACATGGTTGTTAACTTTTTTTAAGGTTATATGAAAATTCTCAAGAATGTAAAATTGATTTAGTATTGCTTTTTTGTTTTTTAGTGTAACCAAATACTTTTAGGTTGAAGCATACACATATTTTGTAAAGTTTTAACCGACTTTTTTGTAAAGCATACATATATTATTGACTCAGATATATGGCAACATAATATTTGTTTTGCTTATGTAGTTATAATTTGATTGGCAACAGTAGTACTAGCAGGTGTGCATTGTTTGGTGTTTAATTTAGTTAATTTTTTTTTTAAGATTGTAAAGTATTAGTTGGTGTGCATTCATTTTTTTTAGATTACAGAGCACTGATTGGTGTGCATTGATTTATTTGGAATTGCAAAGTATAGGCTAGTACGCATTGTTTGATGTTTAATTTTCAATTTAATTTGTTGAGATCGCATAGCACTTGTTGGTGTACTTTATTTGGTGTTTAGTAAATTTTTTTTTTTTATAGATTATAGAGCGTTAACAAGTGTACAATAGTTTTAATTTGTGTGTTTTGTTTAATATTTATAATTTTTTCTTAACTTGCTTCCTTTTTTTTTTTTTTTTTTGATTGGCAAAAAAAAAACGTTATTGATGAAAGAGCAAAGTATAAGGTACAAAACAATTTACATCAATAAAGAGAGGTAAGTGCAAAAGTATCACGATAAGCAAGATCATCCCAACTATGTTGCCACCAAAAAATCCATCCTATCATTTGCTAGTACCCCCCAAGTTGGTGAGCAACCAACCAAGGTAACAAAACAAAACACAATCAACAAACAGAGAACGACATAGCACTCCTCTGCAACATCAGCACAGCATATCAATTCAATATATCAGTTCAACACAAGCATATTAGTTCATTCCACTTCTCCCTTTTGTCAACCACCAAGACTCTACAGCCTATTTCTTCTCATACAAAACCTGATTTCCCTTAAATTAGATAGGAAATCCTGAACATTTAAATGATACACCCTGAGGTAGGTATGCTTTTACTATTTTGATTTGCAATATGTTGTTATTTTTATTTCAATTCTGTAAAGCATGTAGTATAAGCAAAATTGTTAGAAGTTCTTTAAGAAGGTTAATATTTCTTTATATTATTTTAGTGTCTTTATCAAATTTCAACATGATACGTATAAATTATAACTGAATTTTCATCCCAACATAATTTATACTGTGCCTTTAGGCACCGGCATCCACTAGTATATATATATATATATATATTTGGAGCAGTTATGAGCCAGTCTTATGGATCAAATTCACTACAACAAAATGCACCTTTAGCGACTAAAAAAAATTTAGTCGCCGAAAGTTATGGAATTGGTGACTAAATTTTTTTTTAGTCGGCAAAAGTACAACATTTAGCTACTCCTTTTTTTTAGTAGGGGTATATTGGGTATTAGCGACTAAAAAAAATTTAGTCGCTAAAAATTGCCAAAATTGGCGACAAAAAAGAATTTTAGTCGCCGTATATTGAGTTTTGGCTACTAAAACCAGTTAGTCGCTGAATGAAAAATAAAAAATTATTTTTTTACCCTTGGCGACTAAAATTTTGGTCGCCAAAAGTTTATTTTCAGCGACAAAAAGAATTTTAGTCACCGTAGGTTGAGTTTTGGCTACTAAAATATTTAGTCGCCGAATAGAAAATAAAAAATTATTTTTTTACCTTTGGCGACTAAAATTTTGGTGGCCAAAAGTTTATTTTCAGCGACAAAAATAATTTTAGTCGCCGTAGGTTGAGTTTTGACGACTAACATTTTAGTCGCCGTTTGAGTTGATTTGGCTAAATAATTTACTCGTTATTACTTACATTTTTGCCGACAAAATTTGAAATTAGTCGCCAAAGCTGCCAAAATTTTAGTGGGAAAATGAAAACCAATTGGTGCCCTCCCAGGTATTCTCCTCTATTTAGGAATACAAAGCACTCTCTCTCTCTCTCTCTCTCTCTCTCTCTCTCTCTCTCTCTCACACACACACACACACACACACACACAATCACCACCAAATCTCACCTCACCTTAGGTGCTTACCACCGAGAAGCATTCGATGTCGCACATTGCCACCGTCACAAATCGTCACCGTTGCAAATCACCACCGCCACTGCCGCAATACCAAGTTATATCTCGCTCTTTCTTTCAGTCTCGCGTTCTTTCTCGTTCTCGCTTTCGAGCTTGCCGTATCCCTAAATCGTATAAAACTTGCCCGAGATCCATAAGTGGCTTGCTATGCTAGTGTCGTTGCTCTTTATGAAATTTGTTAACCTTTTTTTTTGTTAACTAATATATTGAAGTGCCTCTGGGAAAGAGGTGTGAGTCCAAATTGGGTTCAATTTATCACGTAATTAAGAGTGATTGCGTAATTAGGTACAAACTGTATAAGTGAGAGGCATACTACATTAGGCAAAATAATTTTGTTATGAAATTAATTTTGTAGAGTGTTTAAGCTTTTGGATCTGTGATTTTATTTTTATCAATGGAAGACACAAGTTTAAGCTCATATACACCCACAGTCATCATTTCCCCTTGCTCCCTTGTTGATTGTTTGATGTTTGAGGATCAAAATAAAGGTTAAAAGCCCTCCTATAAAACAGCCTCTGCTGCTACAAAATTCCATCTTTCCCTTCACTCTCTTAGTTTGCTTCATTACTAGGAATAGTTAATGATGTTGCAGGTTGTGGCTAGAAAGCAATGATTTGATGAGGTAATCTATCTCCATTGTGTTCTTGTTGTTATTATTTTTTTTCCCCCAATTGTTGTAGTTGGCTAATGTCTGAATTCAATGTTTTAGAGTGATTTGGAGTATCAATTTTACTTTGTGATTACGAAGACGATATGAAATAGGTAGGCAATAGATGGTAAGATATTGTTCACTTTTTTATTTTTTATTTTTTGTCTTTATATTAAGCATAAGTAATTTGTTGCAAGCTAAATGTCTTTAAATTAATGAGCAGATGACATACTTAACTAAAGACGAATTTGTGCACGTTCTTCGTCACCACAGCACTGGATTCTCTCAGGGGAGCTCAAAATATAGAGGAGTGACCTTGCACAAATGTGGTCTATGACAGGCTCAAATGGGACAGTTCCTTGGGAAGA